>JAJGOT010000732.1:242500-299925 GCA_022457155.1 Cladopsammia gracilis
TTACATATGCGTATGCAGTACAGGGGTTACATATGCGTATGCAGGACAGGGGTTACATATGCGTATGCAGGACAGGGGTTACATATGCGTATGCAGGACAGGGGTTACATATGCGTATGCAGTACAAAGCTATACTACTGATCAAAGAGGTTTTTGCCAGTGATTCAGCAATATTGTGCTCAACAGATCTGCAAATGAGTCAAATTAAAAACAAGCTCTCAATAAACTAACTTGGCTATTTGGAGCTACTGACAGAATTTCCAGCTTGACTGCAGCAATAGCCATTTGTCGGATTGACATTTCCCAGTCATGACCTAACAACATAAATAAAAAGAGGAAATATGGTTCTTTATTACAATTTTGCTTTCTTTGTAAAGTCTTGTACCTTTTCAAAATTTTGTAGTTGAGTTACCAATGCATAATGTGGTATTGACATCTTTCATAGGCAGTGATCAGTGGGAGTGTCACTGGTTGAAAAGTTACCAATACGGTAATGTGGTATTTACATCTATCATAGGCAGTGATCAGTGGGTGTGTTACTGGTTGAAAAGTTACCTGAATACAGTAATGTGGTATTAACATTTATCATAGGCAGTCTGTTACAGTTTAAAAGTGCTGTTGACACTCACAAATTATGTTTTGGAATAATGTAGTTTTGGATCCATACCAATATCTGCATGTGGTGGTACTATGCACATACTCAAAAGTCCAGCAGAGTGTTAAATATATATACACTTACCATCTACTCTGTCACCATATTTCAAAACATAAGACTCCCTTAGTTGTTGTTCACGTATTCTGCAGAAGTAATTTAAGCATGCAACAGAACAGTAGATAAATTATCACATGGTTAATTTTAGTGAATGAATGGTTAATTTTAATTATAAACACATCTGCAGCCCCCAAGTTTGAATTACATATTTACAGGACTATTAATGAATATATTAAAATTTATTATAATTATATAAATACAATAGCTAAGTACAATAATACTGTCTCTTAAAATTATAATGTACTACATATAAAACAAGGGTCATCACCAATATAAGTAAAAAATAAATTAATAATCTGAGAAGACTCTAAGAGCAAGGAACAAATATACATGTACCATATAAATAAAACAAGGAATTTCTTTGTACCTTAGAAGATCCATTGCATCAAGGGGATATTGAATTTTTTCTCCATCCTTGTTTATTGTCACAAGCCCATGAGCGAAAAAGAACTGAAGAATCCAAAATAATAAAGTAAATTATTAAGAGGCACTTGCATAAACATTGTATACCCAAAACAAAGCACTTTCATTGAAATTTAACACAATGACAATAAAAAACCCATCAGTTTCACAGATCACTGACATAACCAAGGTCAGCTTAATGTTAGACCTTTTCATGCCAGTTGCACCAGTTTGAATGTAAGGGGATGATTGACTGTCCAGAAGCAACTCAGGGATACAGTGAACCTGGACAGTTTGAATGTAAAGGGATGATTGACTTGTACACCAGCAACTCAGAGATACAGTGAACCTGTACAGTTTGAATGTAAAGGGATGATTGACTGTCCAGAAGCAACTCAGGGATACAGTGAACCTGGACAGTTTGAATGTAAAGAGATGATTGACTGTCCAGAAGCAACTCAGGGATACAGTGAACCTGAACAGTTTGAATGTAAAGGGATGATTGACTGTCCAGAAGCAACTCAGGGATACAGTGAACCTGTACAGTTTGAATGTAAAGAGATGATTGACTGTCCAGAAGCAACTCAGCGATACAGTGAACCTGTACAGTTTGAATGTAAAGGGATGATTGACTGTCCAGAAGCAACTCAGGGATACAGTGAACCTGGACAGTTTGAATGTAAAGAGATGATTGACTGTCCAGAAGCAACTCAGGGATACAGTGAACCTGTACAGTTTGAATGTAAAGGGATGATTGACTGTCCAGAAGCAACTCAGCGATACAGTGAACCTGGACAGTTTGAATGTAAAGAGATGATTGACTGTCCAGAAGCAACTCAGGGATACAGTGAACCTGTACAGTTTGAATGTAAAGAGATGATTGACTGTCCAGAAACAACTCAGGGATACAGTGAGCCTGGACAGTTTGAATGTAAAGGGATGATTGACTGTCCAGAAGCAACTCAGGGATACAGTGAATCTGGATGGACAGTTTGAATGTAAAGAGATGATTGACTGTCCAGAAGCAACTCAAGGATACAGTGAACCTGAACAGTTTGAATGTAAAGGGATGATTGACTGTCCAGAAGCAACTCAGGGATACAGTGAACCTGGACAGTTTGAATGTAAAGGGATGATTGACTGTCCAGAAGCAACTCAGGGATACAGTGAACCTGGATGGACAGTTTGAATGTAAAGGGATGATTGATTGTCCAGAAGCAACTCAGGGATACAGTGAACCAGTACAGTTTGAATGTAAAGAGATGATTGACTGTCCAGTAGCAACTCAGGCATACAGTGAACCTGTACAGTTTGAATGTAAAGGGATGATTGACTGTCCAGAAGCAACTCAGGGATACAGTGAACCTGGACAGTTTGAATGTAAAGGGATGATCGACTGTCCAGAAGCAACTCAGAGATACAGTGTACCTGTACAGTTTGAATGTAAAGAGATGATTGACTGTCCAGAAGCAACTCAGGGATACAGTGAACCTGGACAGTTTGAATGTAAAGAGATGATTGACTGTCCAGAAGCAACTCAGGGATACAGTGAACCTGTACAGTTTGAATGTAAAGAGATGATTGACTGTCCAGAAACAACTCAGGGATACAGTGAACCTGTACAGTTTGAATGTAAAGGGATGATTGACTGATTGACTGTGTGTGGTATGTGGTGCATGGTGCATGGCGTGTGATGCATGTGTGTGGTGTGTGGTGCATGGTGTGTGGTGCGCCATGTGGTGTGGGATACTCTATACCTGGTTAGTTGATAGTGGACTCAGAGGCCATCTGCCACACTGTGCTAACCTGCTGTTGAATAAACATTCTTCGACAGCTTGCCACATGCAGCAAAATGTCTGCACTTGTTGTCTGAAAATACAACGGAGAGCAGCAAAGTTGCAACTGACAACAAAAGGTGGAGCTCCAGATGTTGTAATATACACAAAGGTCTTTTCTACATTCACAAATGGGTCATGACAAATTCAAACATAATATTATTTATGAACAAAGAAAAGAATGCACTTTGTGTAGGTGATGTACCTTTTTTGCACTCCTCCATGAATGCAGCACCACTGTTCCTTTAGAACCTTAACTTAAGTTAACCTTTCCTTTTTCTGCACCAGAAGGCGCATAAGACCCTCATGTTGTCTGCCTAACACGCCATGTTTTTTGCTGCTGTTTGTCAATGTTTGTCTGTTGTTTGGGAGCTACTATGGGGTCCATCAGCCTTTGGGTTCCCAGCAGGCTTTGACCCAAGAGCACCATGTTAGTCTCAGCAGGTCCAGCCCTGGTTTGGTTTGTATCATTGTCAACGTTTTCAGTTTCTGTAACAGTAGGTTTTTTTACAGGCAGGGTTGTTAGCCCTGCACCCAGCCCTCAGCTTGGATGACCAGTGGATTGCACTTAGTCTGACTCCTACCCTTCAACCTGTTTGGCTTGGATGACCCTACCAGGAGGCTATGTTCCCACTGGCACAGCTCTACTGGGACATGCACAAGCCTTTGTCCTGTTTGGCTTGGGTGACCCTACCAGGAGGCTATGCTCCCACTGGCATAGCTCTACTGGGACATGCACAAGCCTTTGTCCTGTTCGGCTTGGGTGACCCTACCAGGAGGCTATGCTTCCACTGGCATAGCTCTACTGGGACATGCACAAGCCTTTGTCCTGTTCGGCTTGGGTGACCCTACCAGGAGGCTATGCTTCCACTGGCATAGCTCTACTGGGACATGCACAAGCCTCTGACCACAACAAAGTGGTTATCTCTTGGAGTGAGAGTTTCTTTAGAAGCTATAAACCCTTTTATTTATTTGCTATCCATTGGCACCCAGTCTCTGCCTTTAATTTGTTTTGTTTCCTTAATGACAAGAAACTGTGCCCACATTGTCTTACCTACCTGTGACTCAGGTGAATAGATGGGTACTGACGACATAATGCTGGGAGTAACCCTCCTAAAGGTCGTACTTTCCCTCTTGACACACTTAGGTTAACCTCAATTTACAAGGCTTTTGAAAAGAAAAACTCTAACACATGACACAAAGTTTTATCTGTAAGTAGTCAATCTACATAATGCTAAAACATAAATAACAAATTCCTTAGAACATTAATTAACTGTTCCTGCCAATAAAATTTGATTTGGCCAGTTAAAATGTGCATTACTGTAACTCCAGACTGTCAATCAATCCACTTAAAATTGTAAATATTTAGACTCATGCAACTTACACTTTTTCCAACAAGATCCAGCTTTGCTAAATCCTTAAGGAGTGGACACGACAGAGTGACTGTTTACAAGAAATGAATACCACTGAAATTTAATTAACTTGAAAAAATAAAGACAGTTTTGTAGACTACAAGATACACACTGATGAGGCCTTCCAAGGGGTTTCACCGACAGGTGACATGACCTCAAAATGTGGCGACAATCTTTTTCCAAAACACCAACAGCCGACAGGAACTGACAGAAAAAGAGCGACATTTTATGAATTTTTTAGCTAGAGATGGCGACAAAATACGACAGCGACATTTTCCCTAATGAAACAGGCGACAGGCTGGCTCGAAAACAAGCGACAAAGCGACACCAGAACCCCCCTTGGAAGGCCTCACTGATTTGATAAAATATGTTATAAATTTATTGAGGATTAAATAAATGTTACAATAGCTGTCATACCTTTTGATCTGTTGCAAAAATCTGTCAAAACAAGCAAAAGAAAAAGTCAACACTATTTTAAAATAAATTTATAATAATATTATTATGAAAACCATTTGATTACATGGTTCATGTTGCCTTCATTACTGTAGATTAGATCTTGGTTACTATTAATTTTTTTATTTATTTTGTTGACAATAATGGCCTTAGATGGCTTACATGTAGATGATACATGGAACAATGAAGAAAGACTTTCAACAATAAATATAACAATTTGTTATCACTTTGTCTCTGCTACTGTGCATCACTTTAAATTATAAATTATTATTAACTCCCTTTTTTAGAGTTCAAAGAAACTTGGCAAACAATGCAGTTTAATCAAAGACTTACCAAATGGAGCATTTTAGAAGAGTCTGCGAGCAATACTAACTCGCATTTTTAATTTTTAAACAAATTGAAAGGACCTTCAGTTGTTTTTCGCATAATTTTTTAATTTTTAACTTTTTCAGATTTATAATTTGCAGAGCCCCACTGAAAAACAAAGATGTGGGCACCCTGGATAAAATATTATTTTTTGTTTTTGCATGTTGAGCGATTCTTGCATGTTGTTCAATTACATGCACTTTAGCAGATGAGTGCGAAAAACAGGGGATTCAGAATGTAGATTGCCAGTGATTCAGGATTTACTGTTCAGAGCTATCATGAAGACAGGAGTGTAGAGTCCATGTGAAAATCTTGATTGGGACATGACTGTTATTAATGACACTAGGACAATATGGAAGCTGCTCTTGTGACTGATATAAAATTATCAATAGTACATTAAGGAATATATGAATAACTGCATTGTGCAGTCACATAAACAATTGAAATACATGTATATATGAATATGAATGATGAGTGTCAGGTGGAGAGAAAGATGTGTTCATTGGCATACTTGTGGTTGGGTGATCCAATCCATGTGTAGCCCACATTTGACCATTGCTCATCACCAGAGTTCTCAGAAGCTCAGTGGTTAGAGCATCCGACTAGAATACGGAAGGTCATGGGTTTAAATCCCATCTGGAACTCAGAATTTTTTTTACTGAGTCCCTTTCTCTCCACACTCATCATTCATATTATGACTAATATTTATTTCCATCTTTACCTGAAGCCTGTTTGTTAATATCTTTGCAAAAATCTTCCACATCCAAAACATAGTTTGAAAAGCAACATTCATCTCTATCATAATCACAACTGTGTAACTTGCTAACTGAAGCCTGATTACTAGAATTTGCAGTCTCAGATCTGACTGATTCAACTTGTTTGCTATATTTGCAGTTTTTTTAAGACATTGCCAAGTTCTTTAGCTTTTCTGTCAAGATCAATATCTGTCCAGGCATCAGCTGAGGTAAATGATGGAGCAAAGATGTGAAATATTTGTTGTTTGCTGGTGTGAATGTTTGGAGGTTTAGTTGGTGTTGATTTTACAAAAACACTGCAATATTAAAGAGATATAAATAATAATATTACATAATAGTAAAAGATTAATACTTAAACAATAATATTATCATCTTAAATGACTAGCCTGTAGTGACACATGGAGTAGTACAATGATATGGTTTAACTGGTAAAACTTGTGCACATTTTCATGCCTCGTCATTTGAGTACATATTTACAGATTTCCACTCAAAACTGTGTTATTTTATCCAGTACCCCAAAGGAAGTTCACTGGAAATTCTGAAGGGGAGGAAGTGGGGAGGAAGTAGGAGGGGTGTGGTCCCAAAAGCCAAAGTTTTTAAACAAAAGTATGATAATAAAATGTAACAGGTTGAGGGGATAGTTTTTGAAATGAGACAATGAAATTATTACATATTAAATTAATACAAAATTAATTACCCCCTAATATGGAGGCTGCTTGTTATGTTTACTATTTTATAAATTAATATACGTCAAGAACTATTTACAGTACTCACCCATTAGCTTGTAAAGCAACTGTTTCATTACTCACCCATTCAGAGGTGTAGCCACTATTTGTATGGGAGGGGGTTCTAAGGCTCGCGAGAGCATTGAAGGCGCCTTAGGTATGAGTTTTTAGAGGGAACTAGGGGTATTTCCTCCCCAGGAAAATTTGAAAAATTAGGTTGTCTGAACCTGCATCTGGTGCATTTTGAAGGCAGTTTAAGTAGTAGATAAAATATGAGCGGGAGATTTTTAGGCCATTTAAATTGTTTGTTGAATTCTTAAGTGTGTAGGCTGTTGTTTTTTTTTTACCTTTTTATGTATGATTCATTAAGGAACTTTTTAGATACATATTTTTTTAGCTTTTATACATTAATATATATTTTATTACTTCCATGTAAATTGTTCTGAAGGTAAGGGTTAGTCTCCAAGGGAAATTAATAAAGTTTGTCATTGTTACTATTAAATCAGGTAGCCAAAAGCAAACAAAGAAAGTTTAAAAGTTCAAACAGCGCTGAATCCCACATCGCAGGCTCATTAAAAAAATTGCAGGCTCGAATACACAGAATACCCGTACTACGCATCCCTGAAACCCTACCCTGGCTATGCCCATGCCATTGAACTGTTTCATTACTCACCCACTGAACTATTTCATTACTCACCCATTAGTTTGTAATATATTTCACAAACTCATAAATTATTCATGAAGAAAATACAAAGGAAATTAACCCCTTCCCTACCAGAGCCAAATACACCCACCAGACACCCATCAACCGGTGGCCATTTTGAATTTTCAATGAATTTTTAAATCGGCTTAAAGAATCAATTTTTCAAATTCTTGGTTTGCACATGACATCATAAAAATTAAAAAAATCTAAACTTTACATCCTGCAAAGCTGTTTTTAACATGGCATGTAGATACCAGTGTTACAATCCTTCACAAAAAGTTTCAGGTTTTAACAATGTTTTGCTTCCGATTTGTAAAGGTTTAAATGTGTCACGCAATTCATCATGCTATTTCAGATAAGCCATGAAAATAAACAAAATTGAACCAGTTGAAGGTTATTTTTGCATTATAGATGTTTATAAGCCAATTTAATGTAACTTATAGTGAATCCAATCTTTTGTGATGAGATTTTCTGCGTAATTATGACTTTGAAGTTTTGGCCGCCATGTTGGTGTACCAAAGTGGTACACCAAGATGGCCGCTCCATACATTTTCACTAAAAATGTCTAATACTCGTTTGCCTATAACTCTTGAACGAAATGCTCTGGCAGTTCAAAATTTGGCCCAGATGTGTAGTTTTAAACTGTCTACAATTCCATAAACATTTTGGAATCGAAATCTGTTTTTTAATGCTTCTGAATTTTGATATGACAGGATATGACGTAAGTGCAAGCCAAGAATAAAATCCTGAAGTCTATATAATTTAAGCATAAAAACATGATTTTCAGTGGTTAAAGGCCAACAGAAAGATACGTTTGCACAACCCCTAAATCACTAGTGGCCATCTTGAATCTCAATTACTGAGCAAAAACAAAAACTGCCAAGTGAGTATGTCTAGTCAGCAGCCTTTATAAATTAGTGTCAGACCTTTCTCAATGACTGGAGTTCATTTATCCAAGCCGACTTGAACAACCGGGCTTTTGGTGATTTAATTTATCTGAGGACGTATATATACGTCCTGGGTCACTGAGTGACCACACAGCAGAATGTATATATACACTGTATGTCCTTGGTAGGGAAGGGGTTAATGTTTAATGAGTGTTTGGAAATCAGATGAAACACTCCTCATTTTTGCATCCTCAATTTCTCCTTCTAAAATCATTTTGTTTCAGAAGTAATATCAAACATTCTACACAATATTTCATCAAAGTTTGTCAAAAATACTCCACTGTGCATTGTATTTTCAACTCTCTTCTCAGTGTTTGATCTTGTGATGAAACATTGTGTCTCATGTTTGATATGTTACATCAAGAACTATTTTCATTACTTACCCATTAGCTTGTAAAAGTTCTTTAGTGTGTTCACAAACAAGGACTGTTCTTAACTGATCAAGGTTTAAATTCTCCTGTTCCTCACCAAGTGAACTCCACAAGAAAGAAGGATTCAATAACATAGATAGTGGCTGTTTGTCAGTTGATTTATCGAACTGATCCACTTGGTGCATGACATTGTAAATTACTGCACTGGTGACTAAAGACTTATTTAGCTTCAACAGAAGATGGCCTCCACCAGTCACCTGACAATGTTTAACAAACTGAATTCTTGATACACATGTGATAACCTCCTGGCAGAGTCTTTGATAATCAACCTAAAAGCAACATAGAGCAAAGATAAGAATCTATAAAATACTTCAGGCAATAATGTCACCGAGTCTGAAAATCAAATACATGTACATATTTATATATGAAGATGACAAGGAAAATCATCTCTTGTGAATACTTAAGATATAAGTTATTACACAAGGGTTTGGTCGACTGTTTATATTACAATGGAAAATTACAGATGAACCGTTTACAAAACTAATTTTACTGACAGAATCTACATGTAAACCACAATGTCAGGGGGCAAGTGCTCTCTGAATGAGTTTATCTTCTCTGTTCCCTTATAGCTGTATAATTCACTGAATTTTTTAACTTTGAAATAATGTTTTACAACCTTAACACAGGAGGCATGAAAGTGTAAAATATCATCACACATGTAGCAATGGCCATTTTTATGCTAGAGAAGTTAAAGTTACCAGAACACATTTACTGTAACGTCTCAGATGTTAAAGTCGTCTGGTATAAATAAAACAGGATGCAGTAAAGTAGATGGCCAAACAGAAAAAAGCAAGAGTTTCTAAAAAATACGGGGTTCTATTCTTGGTAAAGATCAATAAATAAATTTTAACAGTGTGAATTATATACAAGCAAAGCTACTTACAGAAAACATGTCAGAGACTAATTTGCTTAGTTCACAGCTTTTAAAATCTGTAAACAAGTATAAAGTATATAGTGTGCCAAATCAATATTATCAATTTCGTATGATTTTATTGATTTCTAACGGAAAACGTTCTTTGTTTGTGTTTTGGTATAAAAATAGCGATATACAATGAACAAAATGTACTTCTTCAATTAAACAAATTTACTTCACCATTTGTAACATAATGGAGTTAATTTTCACATTCAGAGAAAAACAAAACGATATGCAAAACAAAGCAAATGATAAAGGCAGAAAAATTGCAACACTCTATTCATATATATTCATATATTCATATTCATATTCAATGTGTAGAAAGAACAAAACAGCAACATTACTACTATTATTCATCGTAAATATGATGGAAAATATTTATTTATACGTTTACTGAAACTAATAAAAGGTATATATGAACATAAAAATACTTGTACTTAGTGAAATTGTGGTAAAATTCGCTCAGCTCCTTTTATTTTCCTTGGCCTTGCCAACATAGATGTACATGTACCACCATGATGGCTACAGTTTGGCACCGAATAGAATAACAAGAACAATACTGTAACAATAATATAACAACAATAATAAAACTAACAACTGACACTGTTTAGATTAGCTTTAGATGGATACGTACTCAGCTTCAGGGTCAGCTGAAATGAATTGCATTGTATCTTCGAGACGAATGCACAGGCAAGTAAATGGAAACAAAAACAGTTTTAGAAGAGCTCAGTATCAACAGAAAAGCAACAATGAGTTCAGAAAGTTTACAGTACATTCCAAGTACAGAACTATTGTATTAATGAAAAATATTAGTTCAACTGGTAAGGAAAGCTCAGCTGTAAAATAATATAGATAAGCCCAAAATAACCACACTTTCTTCCTTTTTCCAGTCTCCAAATCAATAACATAAATACATATAGGCCTGTCCTATCAGAACCTGTATTACACGTACTTGAGCTGAAGAATAATTAGTACATGTTAATATGTGCTCGGTTACATTCTGATCTGTCCTTAATCTTCTGTCAGGCTTCCTCATTCTTCTTAGAATAAGTTATTTTTTTGTTGTTGGAACTGGCCTTCAATGTAACGTTTAACTTGAGCAAGACTTCCTTCAGTAAGACTACAGTTATGCTTTCTGGAGGACCATCTTTTCTTGCATGTTTTTTTTTCCTGTTGTATCTTGATTTTAATAAATAAGGGGATTATAATCGATTTTAAAGGCAAAAAATTCTCCCATTAAAAATCAATACATGTAATCGGTAAAAGTCAAGAAAAATCAATAATAAAAACAAATGAGTTTGTCATCGATTTCTACCGATTGACGTCGGTTTCAGAATTTCCAAGCAGTGGAGGGACTTAAAGGTAAAACAAAATTCCTTTTTTCGATGGGAATTTATGTTGATATCAATCTGTGATTGACTTTATCTTTGTGTTCTCGCTAGTTTTGGAGACTTGTTTATAAAACGTGCTCGATTAAATTCAGGTGTTTTGATTTCTTTCATCAGAGACATCTTGGCCTCGATGAGCTATAAATGGTTCGCGTTTTGCTTTTAAACATAAACTTATGGAGATTTGAATAAAATTTTTGGAAAGAAGATTGTGTTGTCCATTTTCATGTGTTTTTTCATTCATTACATAGATTGAAAAGCGATTTTATGTAAACAAAACAAGACTTAGCTTTTATACTGGCGTCGCCTTATGCAAATATGTTTGTGTATATTTTTGCAAATCAGTTTCTCTGGCATTTTTTGACAAGCAACAACTGTATTTTATTTGGAAAATAGTCGTAATAGTTATTCTAGACGGAGAAAAAATTGTTTTTGTGAACTTTTGTATGGTCTAAATGTACAGTGCAGCTCAGAAATACACAACCACAAAAACGCGCTTCAAATGCATTAGGTAGAAATGCGTTAACGCGAGTGCGTTAATCTAACGCGCTTCAAAAGCCTGCTTGTAGTGGAGCTTATTAGTATGTATGAGCTAGCTCATTGTTGTCTGTTGTTGTCTTTTAATGGCCTAAACAATGTCCACATATAAAAATATACAGTTGGTTTCGTCCCGCTTTTTTGATGGTGGACGTGATACTGTCGGACGCATCGCTAGTTAGACAACAGAAGCTAGACAACAGAATCGCTGGACCTTCTATGAAAGAGCATTTCACCATTTCAAGAACTTTTCTGAACAAGACTATACATGCCAACTCTCCCGGGTTATCCGGGAGTCTCCCGGATACACACTTACGACATAAGCATGAAAGCGAGGCCTAAGGGCAACATCGCAATTAAAAAGGCAGAAGCGCAGCTATAACTACGATAAAAATTCTCTGACAAATGTTGCGTCGCTGCGCTTTGTAAAAATCGTTACGATAATAGCAAAGACTTGACATTTCATGCATTTCCGAAGGATCCTTACCGAAGGTTAGTTTTTCCGCCGTCCACTTTTCAACTGACTTTCATTTATTATATCTGCTCCAGGAATATCTTCTGGGGTTAATTTTTAATCTCTAAATCACAAATCGCTCTTCGTAATAAGTCCTTAGCCAGATTGCACGTGCGGTGGCCAAGTATGGATGATGATGTTGAGCAGACAGTTAGAGATTGCCCTGACTGCCAAGCGAATCGAAGCAAGAGTCCTTTAAAGATTACCAATCCATGGATTTGGCCTAGTCGTCCTTGGCAGAGAATACATGTAGACTTTGCTGGTCCATTTAATGGCGGAATGTTTCTGATAGTGGTGGACGCTAAGTCGAAATGGATTGAAGTGTTTCCGATGTCCACAACAACTGCATCATCTACATTGTACTATTCAAGCTCTACGTTTCCTGTTTGCAACTCACGGTTTACCTGAGGAAATAGTCTCGGATAATGGTCCGCAGTTCGTGGCTCAAGAAATGAAAGATTTTCTGAAATCTAATGGAATTCGCCAGTGCCTGTCCTCGCCTTATCACCCTGCCTCAAACGGTGAAGCTGAGCGAGCGGTGAGAACTTTCAAACAAGCAATGAAAACCATGAAGGCCGAACCTGGTACTCAAGCGGAGAAATTGGCACGATTCCTACTGGGTTATCGAACAACCCCACATACTGCTACTGGTTGCACTCCTGCGGAACTTCTAATGGGACGGAGAATTCGTACTCGATTGGATATTCTGCATCCGGATTTATCAGCGAGAATTTCTGAGAAGTCCAAGACAGCTGACCACTCTACTCCACGTGCTTTCGACATTGGAGAACCAGTCATGGTGAAAGATTATCGAGATCATAACCAACCATGGATTAAAGGAGTTATTCAAGACCGATTGGGGCCTGTTACGTACCGCGTCCAAGTTGGTTGCTTGTTTTGGAAACGACACGTAGATCAATTGAGATCATTAGCTGGTTCAAAGGTGGCAGACAGGACAGACCAAGAACCCTTGGACGAAACACCGTTATCAGTTCCACTGTCTTCAAGTGAGCCAGTTAGTTCAGCAAATGGTAGTCATGGTTCCCCGTCAGGTCAATTCAACTTGCCTGTTTCGCCATTAGAGCAACATGAAGAGAAACCCGATTCACCGCCTTCTTCACCCGTGTTATCACAAGGCTCAGCGACTCAAACGACTGAAGTTCCAGCATCTACGCCACAAGTTAACCGATACCCCACTAGGGTACGAAACAAACCCAGACGCCTAATAGAGGAGATGTAATTTGAACAATTAACTTGAACAATGGACTTCAATTAATTAAATTAATTTTCTTTTAGGAGGGAGGAAGTATTGTGAAGTATTGTGAAGTGTTAATTACTCCCATAGGTATTAATAAACAATAGACATGTCATAAGAAACTAATTAATATGCAACCCAATATATAGAGCACGTGCTTGAGTTGTATTCAGTTGTATGCAGTTTAGGTGTATGCAGTTCTTGTTGTGTGTAATAAAATCGGTTTAAGAAATGGAAAGGCTGCGTTGAACGAAGTACACAACAAAGTTTACAGATAGAAACAATAGAGGTGACAAGACATGTCACTAGAAATCTTTTGAGTTTCGTTTGCCAAAAAATAATGTTAAAACAGTTAGTGCGTGGAAATAAATGCCATCATGAGTTGGATCTTCATCGAAAGACCATTATGCCATTTTAAGGGCTTTCTTACACTTTGTAGAACCAGAGATACAGTGTATGTACGTATGTTTATAAAAAAAGACAAGAAATCATTGACATGATCACGAGCGGCGAGATCAAGTTTAATAATTTCGCTCCGCTTATCATGTCGCTGAAATCTTTAAAGTTTTGTTCGACAAAAAAATGCCATGCGAAATAAATGCCATCACGAGTTGGACCTTCATCGAAAGAAGATTTTGCCGCTTTAACCACTTTCTTGCATCTTGTAGAACCAGAGATATCATTATTTGACATGGCGAAAATAATGATCCCGCCGCTCGTGGTCACGTGTCAATATTTACATTTTCTGAGCAGTCAGCTCAGAACAGTGCATCAAAGAAGCGAACACAAGTTTCGCAAAAGAAATGTGTATTACATTGTAAAGATTTTCTTTCGCTTTTCAAGTCAATTGTCTTGAAAGAAAGCGACTTTTTAAGCGAACAGAGCGAGTTCCTGTTTTCCTGTGACGAAAGCTTTTTCGCCAGTCCGTGATACTGACAATGTGCATGTGCATAAGCGCCGAGATTTGGCACCAGTCAGACTACTCCTGGAGAGAAAATAATCTTGAAATCATACCTGATCACTAGTTTTTGGAGTGTTGAAATTTCTTGTGGATAAAACAGATGAAAAGCTTTTCATGGAATGATTGAGGACATTGAGCGATGTTTATAATATTCGACACGTAAGGAGTTTCGTTGCCAGCACTTTCGCGTCTTCCACGGGACCTTTATGCAAATTTATACATGTGCTTGACAACGTAATAAGAGAAACGTTTGCTATTTTGCTTCATTTCATTCACTGTCATCGCCAATGGTCATTTTTAACATTTGTTTTATCCAAGGTTTTCGTTTTTAATGCCAAGAATAGCTTGTGCATAGCTGTTTTAATATGAGAACATGTACGTGAGTTTCAATTGGATTCAATTTCGCTTCAATGCAAATCGAAAGTTCCATGGTTGTTTTGATTCAATCTTATTCATGGCGGCCGCTGTTATGCATTTGTTTTAGTGACACTTTGAAAGCAGGACTTGTCTTTTGTTCAGGAAAACTTAGGAAAACAATGCTACATAAAGCAAAATTATGGCAATGAATAACAAAAGCGAAAGCGTGCTTTATTAACGTGCTTCCAAACGCGCTTTTTGTAACGCATTAATGCGTCTGAGCTGCAGTGTACTGTGCAGACGGTCGGGTAATACTGTTTTTGAGAATTGCTAAAATTGAAAAATAGACCGGTCGTCAATCAATTTTATGTAAACAAAACAAGTTATTCTAGACAGAGGATGTGTTGTCCATTTTTATGTATTTGTTCATTCATTATGTAGGTTGAAAAGCGATTTTATGTAAACAAAACAAGACTTGGATTTTATAGTTCTAAACTTCACTCGTGTGGTCTTATGCAAATATGTTTGTGTATTTTTTGCAATTTTGATTTCCAAATCAGTTTCTCAGACAATTTTTTATACGCAGCAGGTGTATTTTATTTGGAAATTAGTCGTACAAGTTATTCTAGACAGAGGAAAAGTTGTTTTTGTGAACTTTTGTACGGTCTAAATGTACTGTGCAAACAGTTGCGTAAGTCTGTTTTTGAGAATTGCTAAAAAAAATAGCCCAGTCGTCAATTTTATTCTTGTGCTTCCGACCTTTCACCTCAGTTAAGAGCGACACTGTAGACTCAGCCTATCTTTTTACATGTATATTACATAAAATATGTACCCCTTGGCCCTTCTGTTCTGTGCACCTCTAAAACATGGCAGATTGAGTATGTTACTGGCTTACATCAGTTTGTGTCACGCAATGCATGAGTTTCACAGATATGTTCTGTGCATATATTTAGCAGCAATTCTTTCAATCTTGAACTGCAGGTTTTAAATAAGTGTTTAAATTTATGTGTGATATAAATAGCAACATGCATTCAACAACCCTGTGTTGAATGTAAAGAGATGATTGACTGTCCAGAAACAACTCAGGGATACAGTGAGCCTGGACAGTTTGAATGTAAAGGGATGATTGACTGTCCAGAAGCAACTCAGGGATACAGTGAATCTGGATGGACAGTTTGAATGTAAAGAGATGATTGACTGTCCAGAAGCAACTCAAGGATACAGTGAACCTGAACAGTTTGAATGTAAAGGGATGATTGACTGTCCAGAAGCAACTCAGGGATACAGTGAACCTGGACAGTTTGAATGTAAAGGGATGATTGACTGTCCAGAAGCAACTCAGGGATACAGTGAACCTGGATGGACAGTTTGAATGTAAAGGGATGATTGATTGTCCAGAAGCAACTCAGGGATACAGTGAACCAGTACAGTTTGAATGTAAAGAGATGATTGACTGTCCAGTAGCAACTCAGGCATACAGTGAACCTGTACAGTTTGAATGTAAAGGGATGATTGACTGTCCAGAAGCAACTCAGGGATACAGTGAACCTGGACAGTTTGAATGTAAAGGGATGATCGACTGTCCAGAAGCAACTCAGAGATACAGTGTACCTGTACAGTTTGAATGTAAAGAGATGATTGACTGTCCAGAAGCAACTCAGGGATACAGTGAACCTGGACAGTTTGAATGTAAAGAGATGATTGACTGTCCAGAAGCAACTCAGGGATACAGTGAACCTGTACAGTTTGAATGTAAAGAGATGATTGACTGTCCAGAAACAACTCAGGGATACAGTGAACCTGTACAGTTTGAATGTAAAGGGATGATTGACTGATTGACTGTGTGTGGTATGTGGTGCATGGTGCATGGCGTGTGATGCATGTGTGTGGTGTGTGGTGCATGGTGTGTGGTGCGCCATGTGGTGTGGGATACTCTATACCTGGTTAGTTGATAGTGGACTCAGAGGCCATCTGCCACACTGTGCTAACCTGCTGTTGAATAAACATTCTTCGACAGCTTGCCACATGCAGCAAAATGTCTGCACTTGTTGTCTGAAAATACAAAGGAGAGCAGCAAAGTTGCAACTGACAACAAAAGGTGGAGCTCCAGATGTTGTAATATACACAAAGGTCTTTTCTACATTCACAAATGGGTCATGACAAATTCAAACATAATATTATTTATGAACAAAGAAAAGAATGCACTTTGTGTAGGTGATGTACCTTTTTTGCACTCCTCCATGAATGCAGCACCACTGTTCCTTTAGAACCTTAACTTAAGTTAACCTTTCCTTTTTCTGCACCAGAAGGCGCATAAGACCCTCATGTTGTCTGCCTAACACGCCATGTTTTTTGCTGCTGTTTGTCAATGTTTGTCTGTTGTTTGGGAGCTACTATGGGGTCCATCAGCCTTTGGGTTCCCAGCAGGCTTTGACCCAAGAGCACCATGTTAGTCTCAGCAGGTCCAGCCCTGGTTTGGTTTGTATCATTGTCAACGTTTTCAGTTTCTGTAACAGTAGGTTTTTTTACAGGCAGGGTTGTTAGCCCTGCACCCAGCCCTCAGCTTGGATGACCAGTGGATTGCACTTAGTCTGACCCCTACCCTTCAACCTGTTTGGCTTGGATGACCCTACCAGGAGGCTATGTTCCCACTGGCACAGCTCTACTGGGACATGCACAAGCCTTTGTCCTGTTCGGCTTGGGTGACCCTACCAGGAGGCTATGCTCCCACTGGCATAGCTCTACTGGGACATGCACAAGCCTTTGTCCTGTTCGGCTTGGGTGACCCTACCAGGAGGCTATGCTTCCACTGGCATAGCTCTACTGGGACATGCACAAGCCTTTGTCCTGTTCGGCTTGGGTGACCCTACCAGGAGGCTATGCTTCCACTGGCATAGCTCTACTGGGACATGCACAAGCCTCTGACCACAACAAAGTGGTTATCTCTTGGAGTGAGAGTTTCTTTAGAAGCTATAAACCCTTTTATTTATTTGCTATCCATTGGCACCCAGTCTCTGCCTTTAATTTGTTTTGTTTCCTTAATGACAAGAAACTGTGCCCACATTGTCTTACCTACCTGTGACTCAGGTGAATAGATGGGTACTGACGACATAATGCTGGGAGTAACCCTCCTAAAGGTCGTACTTTCCCTCTTGACACACTTAGGTTAACCTCAATTTACAAGGCTTTTGAAAAGAAAAACTCTAACACATGACACAAAGTTTTATCTTTAAGTAGTCAATCTACATAATGCTAAAACATAAATAACAAATTCCTTAGAACATTAATTAACTGTTCCTGCCAATAAAATTTGATTTGGCCAGTTAAAATGTGCATTACTGTAACTCCAGACTGTCAATCAATCCACTTAAAATTGTAAATATTTAGACTCATGCAACTTACACTTTTTCCAACAAGATCCAGCTTTGCTAAATCCTTAAGGAGTGGACACGACAGAGTGACTGTTTACAAGAAATGAATACCACTGAAATTTAATTAACTTGAAAAAATAAAGACAGTTTTGTAGACTACAAGATACACACTGATGAGGCCTTCCAAGGGGTTTCACCGACAGGTGACATGACCTCAAAATGTGGCGACAATCTTTTTCCAAAACACCGACAGCCGACAGGAACTGACAGAAAAAGAGCGACATTTTATGAATTTTTTAGCTAGAGATGGCGACAAAATATGACAGCGACATTTTCCCTAACGAAACAGGCGACAGGCTGGCTCGAAAACAAGCGACAAAGCGACACCAGAACCCCCCTTGGAAGGCCTCACTGATTTGATAAAATATGTTATAAATTTATTGAGGATTAAATAAATGTTACAATAGCTGTCATACCTTTTGATCTGTTGCAAAAATCTGTCAAAACAAGCAAAAGAAAAAGTCAACACTATTTTAAAATAAATTTATAATAATATTATTATGAAAACCATTTGATTACATGGTTCATGTTGCCTTCATTACTGTAGATTAGATCTTGGTTACTATTAATTTTTTTATTTATTTTGTTGACAATAATGGCCTTAGATGGCTTACATGTAGATGATACATGGAACAATGAAGAAAGACTTTCAACAATAAATATAACAATTTGTTATCACTTTGTCTCTGCTACTGTGCATCACTTTAAATTATAAATTATTATTAACTCCCTTTTTTAGAGTTCAAAGAAACTTGGCAAACAATGCAGTTTAATCAAAGACTTACCAAATGGAGCATTTTAGAAGAGTCTGCGAGCAATACTAACTCGCATTTTTAATTTTTAAACAAATTGAAAGGACCTTCAGTTGTTTTTCGCATAATTTTTTAATTTTTAACTTTTTCAGATTTATAATTTGCAGAGCCCCACTGAAAAACAAAGATGTGGGCACCCTGGATAAAATATTATTTTTTGTTTTTGCATGTTGAGCGATTCTTGCATGTTGTTCAATTACATGCACTTTAGCAGATGAGTGCGAAAAACAGGGGATTCAGAATGTAGATTGCCAGTGATTCAGGATTTACTGTTCAGAGCTATCATGAAGACAGGAGTGTAGAGTCCATGTGAAAATCTTGATTGGGACATGACTGTTATTAATGACACTAGGACAATATGGAAGCTGCTCTTGTGACTGATATAAAATTATCAATAGTACATTAAGGAATATATGAATAACTGCATTGTGCAGTCACATAAACAATTGAAATACATGTATATATGAATAAATGAAGTGTGGAGAGAAAGATGTGTTCATTGGCATACTTGTGGTTGGGTGATCCAATCCATGTGTAGCCCACATTTGACCATTGCTCATCACCAGAGTTCTCAGAAGCTCAGTGGTTAGAGCATCCGACTAGAATACGGAAGGTCATGGGTTTAAATCCCATCTGGAACTCAGAATTTTTTTTACTGAGTCCCTTTCTCTCCACACTCATCATTCATATTATGACTAATATTTATTTCCATCTTTACCTGAAGCCTGTTTGTTAATATCTTTGCAAAAATCTTCCACATCCAAAACATAGTTTGAAAAGCAACATTCATCTCTATCATAATCACAACTGTGTAACTTGCTAACTGAAGCCTGATTACTAGAATTTGCAGTCTCAGATCTGACTGATTCAACTTGTTTGCTATATTTGCAGTTTTTTTAAGACATTGCCAAGTTCTTTAGCTTTTCTGTCAAGATCAATATCTGTCCAGGCATCAGCTGAGGTAAATGATGGAGCAAAGATGTGAAATATTTGTTGTTTGCTGGTGTGAATGTTTGGAGGTTTAGTTGGTGTTGATTTTACAAAAACACTGCAATATTAAAGAGATATAAATAATAATATTACATAATAGTAAAAGATTAATACTTAAACAATAATATTATCATCTTAAATGACTAGCCTGTAGTGACACATGGAGTAGTACAATGATATGGTTTAACTGGTAAAACTTGTGCACATTTTCATGCCTCGTCATTTGAGTACATATTTACAGATTTCCACTCAAAACTGTGTTATTTTATCCAGTACCCCAAAGGAAGTTCACTGGAAATTCTGAAGGGGAGGAAGTGGGGAGGAAGTAGGAGGGGTGTGGTCCCAAAAGCCAAAGTTTTTAAACAAAAGTATGATAATAAAATGTAACAGGTTGAGGGGATAGTTTTTGAAATGAGACAATGAAATTATTAATATTAAATTAATACAAAATTAATTACCCCCTATATGGAGGCTGCTTGTTATGTTTACTATTTTATAAATTAATATACGTCAAGAACTATTTACAGTACTCACCCATTAGCTTGTAAAGCAACTGTTTCATTACTCACCCATTCAGAGGTGTAGCCACTATTTGTAAGGGAGGGGGTTCTAAGGCTCGCGAGAGCATTGAAGGCGCCTTAGGTATGAGTTTTTAGAGGGAACTAGGGGTATTTCCTCCCCAGGAAAATTTGAAAAATTAGGTTGTCTGAACCTGCATCTGGTGCATTTTGAAGGCAGTTTAAGTAGTAGATAAAATATGAGCGGGAGATTTTTAGGCCATTTAAATTGTTTGTTGAATTCTTAAGTGTGTAGGCTGTTGTTTTTTTTTTACCTTTTTATGTATGATTCATTAAGGAACTTTTTAGATACATATTTTTTTAGCTTTTATACATTAATATATATTTTATTACTTCCATGTAAATTGTTCTGAAGGTAAGGGTTAGTCTCCAAGGGAAATTAATAAAGTTTGTCATTGTTACTATTAAATCAGGTAGCCAAAAGCAAACAAAGAAAGTTTAAAAGTTCAAACAGCGCTGAATCCCACATCGCAGGCTCATTAAAAAAATTGCAGGCTCGAATACACAGAATACCCGTACTACGCATCCCTGAAACCCTACCCTGGCTATGCCCATGCCATTGAACTGTTTCATTACTCACCCACTGAACTATTTCATTACTCACCCATTAGTTTGTAATATATTTCACAAACTCATAAATTATTCATGAAGAAAATACAAAGGAAATTAACCCCTTCCCTACCAGAGCCAAATACACCCACCAACACCCATCAACCGGTGGCCATTTTGAATTTTCAATGAATTTTTAAATCGGCTTAAAGAATCAATTTTTCAAATTCTTGGTTTGCACATGACATCATAAAAATTAAAAAAATCTAAACTTTACATCCTGCAAAGCTGTTTTTAACATGGCATGTAGATACCAGTGTTACAATCCTTCACAAAAAGTTTCAGGTTTTAACAATGTTTTGCTTCCGATTTGTAAAGGTTTAAATGTGTCACGCAATTCATCATGCTATTTCAGATAAGCCATGAAAATAAACAAAATTGAACCAGTTGAAGGTTATTTTTGCATTATAGATGTTTATAAGCCGATTTAATGTAACTTATAGTGAATCCAATCTTTTGTGATGAGATTTTCTGCGTAATTATGACTTTGAAGTTTTGGCCGCCATGTTGGTGTACCAAAGTGGTACACCAAGATGGCCGCTCCATACATTTTCACTAAAAATGTCTAATACTCGTTTGCCTATAACTCTTGAACGAAATGCTCTGGCAGTTCAAAATTTGGCCCAGATGTGTAGTTTTAAACTGTCTACAATTCCATAAACATTTTGGAATCGAAATCTGTTTTTTAATGCTTCTGAATTTTGATATGACAGGATATGACGTAAGTGCAAGCCAAGAATAAAATCCTGAAGTCTATATAATTTAAGCATAAAAACATGATTTTCAGTGGTTAAAGGCCAACAGAAAGATAAGTTTGCACAACCCCTAAATCACTGGTGGCCATCTTGAATCTCAATTACTGAGCAAAAAAAAACTGCCAAGTGAGTATGTCTAGTCAGCGGCCTTTATAAATTAGTGTCAGACCTTTCTCAATGACTGGAGTTCATTTATCCAAGCCGACTTGAACAACCGGGCTTTTGGTGATTTAATTTATATGAGGACGTATATATACGTCCTGGGTCACTGAGTGACCACACAGCAGAATGTATATATACACTGTATGTCCTTGGTAGGGAAGGGGTTAATGTTTAATGAGTGTTTGGAAATCAGATGAAACACTCCTCATTTTTGCATCCTCAATTTCTCCTTCTAAAATCATTTTGTTTCAGAAGTAATATCAAACATTACACAATATTTCATCAAAGTTTGTCAAAAATACTCCACTGTGCATTGTATTTTCAACTCTCTTCTCAGTGTTTGATCTTGTGATGAAACATTGTGTCTCATGTTTGATATGTTACATCAAGAACTATTTTCATTACTTACCCATTAGCTTGTAAAAGTTCTTTAGTGTGTTCACAAACAAGGACTGTTCTTAACTGATCAAGGTTTAAATTCTCCCGTTCCTCACCAAGTGAACTCCACAAGAAAGAAGGATTCAATAACTAGATAGTGGCTGTTTGTCACTTGATTTATGAACTGATCCACTTGGTGCATGACATTGTAAATTACTGCACTGGTGACTAAAGACTTATTTAGCTTCAACAGAAGATGGCCTCCACCAGTCACCTGACAATGTTTAACAAACTGAATTCTTGATACGCATGTGATAACCTCCTGGCAGAGTCTTTGATAATCAACCTAAAACAACATAGAGCAAAGATAAGAATCTATAAAATACTTCAGGCAATAATGTCACCGAGTCTGAAAATCAAATACATGTACATATTTATATATGAAGATGACAAGGAAAATCATCTCTTGTGAATACTTAAGATATAAGTTATTACACAAGGGTTTGGTCGACTGTTTATATTACAGTGGAAAATTACAGATGAACCGTTTACAAAACTAATTTTACTGACAGAATCTACATGTAAACCACATTGTCAGGGGGCAAGTGCTCTCTGAATGAGTTCATCTTCTCTGTTCCCTTATAGCTGTATAATTCACTGAATTTTTTAACTTTGAAATAATGTTTTACAACCTTAACACAGGAGGCATGAAAGTGTAAAATATCATCACATGTAGCAATGGCCATTTTTATGCTAGAGAAGTTAAAGTTACCAGAACACATTTACTGTAACGTCTCAGATGTTAAAGTCGTCTGGTATAAATAAAACAGGATGCAGTAAAGTAGATGGCCAAACAGAAAAAAGCAAGAGTTTCTAAAAAATACGGGGTTCTATTCTTGGTAAAGATCAATAAATAAATTTTAACAGCGTGAATTATATACAAGCAAAGCTACTTACAGAAAACATGTCAGAGACTAATTTGCTTAGTTCACAGCTTTTAAAATCTGTAAACAAGTATAAAGTATATAGTGTGCCAAATCAATATTATCAATTTCGTATGATTTTATTGATTTCTAACGGAAAACGTTCTTTGTTTGTGTTTTGGTATAAAAATAGCGATATACAATGAACAAAATGTACTTCTTCAATTAAACAAATTTACTTCACCATTTGTAACATAATGGAGTTAATTTTCACATTCACGAGAAAAACAAAACGATATGCAAAACAAAGCAAATGATAAAGGCAGAAAAATTGCAACACTCTATTCATAGCTGATTTCTTCTTTACAATGTGTAGAAAGAACAAAACAGCAACATTACTACTATTATTCATCGTAAATATGATGGAAAATATTTATTTATACGTTTACTGAAACTAATAAAAGGTATATATGAATATAAAAATACTTGCACTAAGTGAAATTGTGGTAAAATTCGCTCAGCTCCTTTTATTTTCCTTGGCCTTGCCAACATAGATGTACATGTACCACCATGATGGCTACAGTTTGGCACCGAATAGAATAACAAGAACAATACTGTACAATAATATAACAACAATAATAAAACTAACAACTGACACTGTTTAGATTAGCTTTAGATGGATACGTACTCAGCTTCAGGGTCAGCTGAAATGAATTGCATTGTATCTTCGAGACGAATGCACAGGCAAGTAAATGGAAACAAAAACAGTTTTAGAAGAGCTCAGTATCAACAAAAGCAACAATGAGTTCAGAAAGTTTACAGTACATTCCAAGTACAGAACTATTGTATTAATGAAAAATATTAGTTCAACTGGTAAGGAAAACACAGCTGTCAAATAATATAGATAAGCCCAAAATAACCACACTTTCTTCCTTTTTCCAGTCTCCAAATCAATAACATAAATACATATAGGCCTGTCCTATCAGAACCTGTATTACACGTACTTGAGCTGAAGAATAATTAGTACATGTTAATATGTGCTCGGTTACATTCTGATCTGTCCTTAATCTTCTGTCAGGCTTCCTCATTCTTCTTAGAATAAGTTATTTTTTTGTTGTTGGAACTGGCCTTCAATGTAACGTTTAACTTGAGCAAGACTTCCTTCAGTAAGACTACAGTTATGCTTTCTGGAGGACCATCTTTTCTTGCATGTTTTTTTTTCCTGTTGTATCTTGATTTTAATAAATAAGGGGATTATAATCGATTTTAAAGGCAAAAAATTCTCCCATTAAAAATCAATACATGTAATCGGTAAAAGTCAAGAAAAATCAATAATAAAAACAAATGAGTTTGTCATCGATTTCTACCGATTGACGTCGGTTTCAGAATTTCCAAGCAGTGGAGGGACTTAAAGGTAAAACAAAATTCCTTTTTTCGATGGGAATTTATGTTGATATCAATCTGTGATTGACTTTATCTTTGTGTTCTCGCTAGTTTTGGAGACTTGTTTATAAAACGTGCTCGATTAAATTCAGGTGTTTTGATTTCTTTCATCAGAGACATCTTGGCCTCGATGAGCTATAAATGGTTCGCGTTTTGCTTTTAAACATAAACTTATGGAGATTTGAATAAAATTTTTGGAAAGAAGATTGTGTTGTCCATTTTCATGTGTTTTTTCATTCATTACATAGATTGAAAAGCGATTTTATGTAAACAAAACAAGACTTAGCTTTTATACTGGCGTCGCCTTATGCAAATATGTTTGTGTATATTTTTGCAAATCAGTTTCTCTGGCATTTTTTGACAAGCAACAACTGTATTTTATTTGGAAAATAGTCGTAATAGTTATTCTAGACGGAGAAAAAATTGTTTTTGTGAACTTTTGTATGGTCTAAATGTACAGTGCAGCTCAGAAATACACAACCACAAAAACGCGCTTCAAATGCATTAGGTAGAAATGCGTTAACGCGAGTGCGTTAATCTAACGCGCTTCAAAAGCCTGCTTGTAGTGGAGCTTATTAGTATGTATGAGCTAGCTCATTGTTGTCTGTTGTTGTCTTTTAATGGCCTAAACAATGTCCACATATAAAAATATACAGTTGGTTTCGTCCCGCTTTTTTGATGGTGGACGTGATACTGTCGGACGCATCGCTAGTTAGACAACAGAAGCTAGACAACAGAATCGCTGGACCTTCTATGAAAGAGCATTTCACCATTTCAAGAACTTTTCTGAACAAGACTATACATGCCAACTCTCCCGGGTTATCCGGGAGTCTCCCGGATACACACTTACGACATAAGCATGAAAGCGAGGCCTAAGGGCAACATCGCAATTAAAAAGGCAGAAGCGCAGCTATAACTACGATAAAAATTCTCTGACAAATGTTGCGTCGCTGCGCTTTGTAAAAATCGTTACGATAATAGCAAAGACTTGACATTTCATGCATTTCCGAAGGATCCTTACCGAAGGTTAGTTTTTCCGCCGTCCACTTTTCAACTGACTTTCATTTATTATATCTGCTCCAGGAATATCTTCTGGGGTTAATTTTTAATCTCTAAATCACAAATCGCTCTTCGTAATAAGTCCTTAGCCAGATTGCACGTGCGGTGGCCAAGTATGGATGATGTTGAGCAGACAGTTAGAGATTGCCCTGACTGCCAAGCGAATCGAAGCAAGAGTCCTTTAAAGATTACCAATCCATGGATTTGGCCTAGTCGTCCTTGGCAGAGAATACATGTAGACTTTGCTGGTCCATTTAATGGCGGAATGTTTCTGATAGTGGTGGACGCTAAGTCGAAATGGATTGAAGTGTTTCCGATGTCCACAACAACTGCATCATCTACATTGTACTATTCAAGCTCTACGTTTCCTGTTTGCAACTCACGGTTTACCTGAGGAAATAGTCTCGGATAATGGTCCGCAGTTCGTGGCTCAAGAAATGAAAGATTTTCTGAAATCTAATGGAATTCGCCAGTGCCTGTCCTCGCCTTATCACCCTGCCTCAAACGGGTGAAGTGAGCGAGCGGTGAGAACTTTCAAACAAGCAATGAAAACCATGAAGGCCGAACCTGGTACTCAAGCGGAGAAATTGGCACGATTCCTACTGGGTTATCGAACAACCCCACATACTGCTACTGGTTGCACTCCTGCGGAACTTCTAATGGGACGGAGAATTCGTACTCGATTGGATATTCTGCATCCGGATTTATCAGCGAGAATTTCTGAGAAGTCCAAGACAGCTGACCACTCTACTCCACGTGCTTTCGACATTGGAGAACCAGTCATGGTGAAAGATTATCGAGATCATAACCAACCATGGATTAAAGGAGTTATTCAAGACCGATTGGGGCCTGTTACGTACCGCGTCCAAGTTGGTTGCTTGTTTTGGAAACGACACGTAGATCAATTGAGATCATTAGCTGGTTCAAAGGTGGCAGACAGGACAGACCAAGAACCCTTGGACGAAACACCGTTATCAGTTCCACTGTCTTCAAGTGAGCCAGTTAGTTCAGCAAATGGTAGTCATGGTTCCCCGTCAGGTCAATTCAACTTGCCTGTTTCGCCATTAGAGCAACATGAAGAGAAACCCGATTCACCGCCTTCTTCACCCGTGTTATCACAAGGCTCAGCGACTCAAACGACTGAAGTTCCAGCATCTACGCCACAAGTTAACCGATACCCCACTAGGGTACGAAACAAACCCAGACGCCTAATAGAGGAGATGTAATTTGAACAATTAACTTGAACAATGGACTTCAATTAATTAAATTAATTTTCTTTTAGGAGGGAGGAAGTATTGTGAAGTGTTAATTACTCCCATAGGTATTATGCAATAGACATGTCATAAGAAACTAATTAATATGCAACCCAATATATAGAGCACGTGCTTGAGTTGTATTCAGTTGTATGCAGTTTAGGTGTATGCAGTTCTTGTTGTGTGTAATAAAATCGGTTTAAGAAATGGAAAGGCTGCGTTGAACGAAGTACACAACAAAGTTTACGGATAGAAACAATAGAGGTGACAAGACATGTCACTAGAAATCTTTTGAGTTTCGTTTGCCAAAAAATAATGTTAAAACAGTTAGTGCGTGGAAATAAATGCCATCATGAGTTGGATCTTCATCGAAAGACCATTATGCCATTTTAAGGGCTTTCTTACACTTTGTAGAACCAGAGATACAGTGTATGTATGTATGTTTATAAAAAAAGACAAGAAATCATTGACATGATCACGAGCGGCGAGATCAAGTTTAATAATTTCGCTCCGCTTATCATGTCGCTGAAATCTTTAAAGTTTTGTTCGACAAAAAAATGCCATGCGAAATAAATGCCATCACGAGTTGGACCTTCATCGAAAGAAGATTTTGCCGCTTTAACCACTTTCTTGCATCTTGTAGAACCAGAGATATCATTATTTGACATGGCGAAAATAATGATCCCGCCGCTGTGGTCACGTGTCAATATTTACATTTTCTGAGCAGTCAGCTCAGAACAGTGCATCAAAGAAGCGAACACAAGTTTCGCAAAAGAAATGTGTATTACATTGTAAAGATTTTCTTTCGCTTTTCAAGTCAATTGTCTTGAAAGAAAGCGACTTTTTAAGCGAACAGAGCGAGTTCCTGTTTTCCTGTGACGAAAGCTTTTTCGCCAGTCCGTGATACTGACAATGTGCATGTGCATAAGCGCCGAGATTTGGCACCAGTCAGACTACTCCTGGAGAGAAAATAATCTTGAAATCATACCTGATCACTAGTTTTTGGAGTGTTGAAATTTCTTGTGGATAAAACAGATGAAAAGCTTTTCATGGAATGATTGAGGACATTGAGCGATGTTTATAATATTCGACACGTAAGGAGTTTCGTTGCCAGCACTTTCGCGTCTTCCACGGGACCTTTATGCAAATTTATACATGTGCTTGACAACGTAATAAGAGAAACGTTTGCTATTTTGCTTCATTTCATTCACTGTCATCGCCAATGGTCATTTTTAACATTTGTTTTATCCAAGGTTTTCGTTTTTAATGCCAAGAATAGCTTGTGCATAGCTGTTTTAATATGAGAACATGTACGTGAGTTTCAATTGGATTCAATTTCGCTTCAATGCAAATCGAAAGTTCCATGGTTGTTTTGATTCAATCTTATTCATGGCGGCCGCTGTTATGCATTTGTTTTAGTGACACTTTGAAAGCAGGACTTGTCTTTTGTTCAGGAAAACTTAGGAAAACAATGCTACATAAAGCAAAATTATGGCAATGAATAACAAAAGCGAAAGCGTGCTTTATTAACGTGCTTCCAAACGCGCTTTTTGTAACGCATTAATGCGTCTGAGCTGCAGTGTACTGTGCAGACGGTCGGGTAATACTGTTTTTGAGAATTGCTAAAATTGAAAAATAGACCGGTCGTCAATCAATTTTATGTAAACAAAACAAGTTATTCTAGACAGAGGATGTGTTGTCCATTTTTATGTATTTGTTCATTCATTATATAGGTTGAAAAGCGATTTTATGTAAACAAAACAAGACTTGGATTTTATAGTTCTAAACTTCACTCGTGTGGTCTTATGCAAATATGTTTGTGTATTTTTTGCAATTTTGATTTCCAAATCAGTTTCTCAGACAATTTTTTATACGCAGCAGGTGTATTTTATTTGGAAATTAGTCGTACAAGTTATTCTAGACAGAGGAAAAGTTGTTTTTGTGAACTTTTGTACGGTCTAAATGTACTGTGCAAACAGTTGCGTAAGTCTGTTTTTGAGAATTGCTAAAAAAAATAGCCCAGTCGTCAATTTTATTCTTGTGCTTCCGACCTTTCACCTCAGTTAAGAGCGACACTGTAGACTCAGCCTATCTTTTTACATGTATATTACATAAAATATGTACCCCTTGGCCCTTCTGTTCTGTGCACCTCTAAAACATGGCAGATTGAGTATGTTACTGGCTTACATCAGTTTGTGTCACGCAATGCATGAGTTTCACAGATATGTTCTGTGCATATATTTAGCAGCAATTCTTTCAATCTTGAACTGCAGGTTTTAAATAAGTGTTTAAATTTATGTGTGATATAAATAGCAACATGCATTCAACAACCCTGTGTTGGAATGTAAAGAGATGATTGACTGTCCAGAAACAACTCAGGGATACAGTGAGCCTGGACAGTTTGAATGTAAAGGGATGATTGACTGTCCAGAAGCAACTCAGGGATACAGTGAATCTGGATGGACAGTTTGAATGTAAAGAGATGATTGACTGTCCAGAAGCAACTCAAGGATACAGTGAACCTGAACAGTTTGAATGTAAAGGGATGATTGACTGTCCAGAAGCAACTCAGGGATACAGTGAACCTGGACAGTTTGAATGTAAAGGGATGATTGACTGTCCAGAAGCAACTCAGGGATACAGTGAACCTGGATGGACAGTTTGAATGTAAAGGGATGATTGATTGTCCAGAAGCAACTCAGGGATACAGTGAACCAGTACAGTTTGAATGTAAAGAGATGATTGACTGTCCAGTAGCAACTCAGGCATACAGTGAACCTGTACAGTTTGAATGTAAAGGGATGATTGACTGTCCAGAAGCAACTCAGGGATACAGTGAACCTGGACAGTTTGAATGTAAAGGGATGATCGACTGTCCAGAAGCAACTCAGAGATACAGTGTACCTGTACAGTTTGAATGTAAAGAGATGATTGACTGTCCAGAAGCAACTCAGGGATACAGTGAACCTGGACAGTTTGAATGTAAAGAGATGATTGACTGTCCAGAAGCAACTCAGGGATACAGTGAACCTGTACAGTTTGAATGTAAAGAGATGATTGACTGTCCAGAAACAACTCAGGGATACAGTGAACCTGTACAGTTTGAATGTAAAGGGATGATTGACTGATTGACTGTGTGTGGTATGTGGTGCATGGTGCATGGCGTGTGATGCATGTGTGTGGTGTGTGGTGCATGGTGTGTGGTGCGCCATGTGGTGTGGGATACTCTATACCTGGTTAGTTGATAGTGGACTCAGAGGCCATCTGCCACACTGTGCTAACCTGCTGTTGAATAAACATTCTTCGACAGCTTGCCACATGCAGCAAAATGTCTGCACTTGTTGTCTGAAAATACAAAGGAGAGCAGCAAAGTTGCAACTGACAACAAAAGGTGGAGCTCCAGATGTTGTAATATACACAAAGGTCTTTTCTACATTCACAAATGGGTCATGACAAATTCAAACATAATATTATTTATGAACAAAGAAAAGAATGCACTTTGTGTAGGTGATGTACCTTTTTTGCACTCCTCCATGAATGCAGCACCACTGTTCCTTTAGAACCTTAACTTAAGTTAACCTTTCCTTTTTCTGCACCAGAAGGCGCATAAGACCCTCATGTTGTCTGCCTAACACGCCATGTTTTTTGCTGCTGTTTGTCAATGTTTGTCTGTTGTTTGGGAGCTACTATGGGGTCCATCAGCCTTTGGGTTCCCAGCAGGCTTTGACCCAAGAGCACCATGTTAGTCTCAGCAGGTCCAGCCCTGGTTTGGTTTGTATCATTGTCAACGTTTTCAGTTTCTGTAACAGTAGGTTTTTTTACAGGCAGGGTTGTTAGCCCTGCACCCAGCCCTCAGCTTGGATGACCAGTGGATTGCACTTAGTCTGACCCTACCCTTCAACCTGTTTGGCTTGGATGACCCTACCAGGAGGCTATGTTCCCACTGGCACAGCTCTACTGGGACATGCACAAGCCTTTGTCCTGTTCGGCTTGGGTGACCCTACCAGGAGGCTATGCTCCCACTGGCATAGCTCTACTGGGACATGCACAAGCCTTTGTCCTGTTCGGCTTGGGTGACCCTACCAGGAGGCTATGCTTCCACTGGCATAGCTCTACTGGGACATGCACAAGCCTTTGTCCTGTTCGGCTTGGGTGACCCTACCAGGAGGCTATGCTTCCACTGGCATAGCTCTACTGGGACATGCACAAGCCTCTGACCACAACAAAGTGGTTATCTCTTGGAGTGAGAGTTTCTTTAGAAGCTATAAACCCTTTTATTTATTTGCTATCCATTGGCACCCAGTCTCTGCCTTTAATTTGTTTTGTTTCCTTAATGACAAGAAACTGTGCCCACATTGTCTTACCTACCTGTGACTCAGGTGAATAGATGGGTACTGACGACATAATGCTGGGAGTAACCCTCCTAAAGGTCGTACTTTCCCTCTTGACACACTTAGGTTAACCTCAATTTACAAGGCTTTTGAAAAGAAAAACTCTAACACATGACACAAAGTTTTATCTTTAAGTAGTCAATCTACATAATGCTAAAACATAAATAACAAATTCCTTAGAACATTAATTAACTGTTCCTGCCAATAAAATTTGATTTGGCCAGTTAAAATGTGCATTACTGTAACTCCAGACTGTCAATCAATCCACTTAAAATTGTAAATATTTAGACTCATGCAACTTACACTTTTTCCAACAAGATCCAGCTTTGCTAAATCCTTAAGGAGTGGACACGACAGAGTGACTGTTTACAAGAAATGAATACCACTGAAATTTAATTAACTTGAAAAAATAAAGACAGTTTTGTAGACTACAAGATACACACTGATGAGGCCTTCCAAGGGGTTTCACCGACAGGTGACATGACCTCAAAATGTGGCGACAATCTTTTTCCAAAACACCGACAGCCGACAGGAACTGACAGAAAAAGAGCGACATTTTATGAATTTTTTAGCTAGAGATGGCGACAAAATATGACAGCGACATTTTCCCTAACGAAACAGGCGACAGGCTGGCTCGAAAACAAGCGACAAAGCGACACCAGAACCCCCCTTGGAAGGCCTCACTGATTTGATAAAATATGTTATAAATTTATTGAGGATTAAATAAATGTTACAATAGCTGTCATACCTTTTGATCTGTTGCAAAAATCTGTCAAAACAAGCAAAAGAAAAAGTCAACACTATTTTAAAATAAATTTATAATAATATTATTATGAAAACCATTTGATTACATGGTTCATGTTGCCTTCATTACTGTAGATTAGATCTTGGTTACTATTAATTTTTTTATTTATTTTGTTGACAATAATGGCCTTAGATGGCTTACATGTAGATGATACATGGAACAATGAAGAAAGACTTTCAACAATAAATATAACAATTTGTTATCACTTTGTCTCTGCTACTGTGCATCACTTTAAATTATAAATTATTATTAACTCCCTTTTTTAGAGTTCAAAGAAACTTGGCAAACAATGCAGTTTAATCAAAGACTTACCAAATGGAGCATTTTAGAAGAGTCTGCGAGCAATACTAACTCGCATTTTTAATTTTTAAACAAATTGAAAGGACCTTCAGTTGTTTTTCGCATAATTTTTTAATTTTTAACTTTTTCAGATTTATAATTTGCAGAGCCCCACTGAAAAACAAAGATGTGGGCACCCTGGATAAAATATTATTTTTTGTTTTTGCATGTTGAGCGATTCTTGCATGTTGTTCAATTACATGCACTTTAGCAGATGAGTGCGAAAAACAGGGGATTCAGAATGTAGATTGCCAGTGATTCAGGATTTACTGTTCAGAGCTATCATGAAGACAGGAGTGTAGAGTCCATGTGAAAATCTTGATTGGGACATGACTGTTATTAATGACACTAGGACAATATGGAAGCTGCTCTTGTGACTGATATAAAATTATCAATAGTACATTAAGGAATATATGAATAACTGCATTGTGCAGTCACATAAACAATTGAAATACATGTATATATGAATATGAATGATGAGTGTGGAGAGAAAGATGTGTTCATTGGCATACTTGTGGTTGGGTGATCCAATCCATGTGTAGCCCACATTTGACCATTGCTCATCACCAGAGTTCTCAGAAGCTCAGTGGTTAGAGCATCCGACTAGAATACGGAAGGTCATGGGTTTAAATCCCATCTGGAACTCAGAATTTTTTTTACTGAGTCCCTTTCTCTCCACACTCATCATTCATATTATGACTAATATTTATTTCCATTTTACCTGAAGCCTGTTTGTTAATATCTTTGCAAAAATCTTCCACATCCAAAACATAGTTTGAAAAGCAACATTCATCTCTATCATAATCACAACTGTGTAACTTGCTAACTGAAGCCTGATTACTAGAATTTGCAGTCTCAGATCTGACTGATTCAACTTGTTTGCTATATTTGCAGTTTTTTTAAGACATTGCCAAGTTCTTTAGCTTTTCTGTCAAGATCAATATCTGTCCAGGCATCAGCTGAGGTAAATGATGGAGCAAAGATGTGAAATATTTGTTGTTTGCTGGTGTGAATGTTTGGAGGTTTAGTTGGTGTTGATTTTACAAAAACACTGCAATATTAAAGAGATATAAATAATAATATTACATAATAGTAAAAGATTAATACTTAAACAATAATATTATCATCTTAAATGACTAGCCTGTAGTGACACATGGAGTAGTACAATGATATGGTTTAACTGGTAAAACTTGTGCACATTTTCATGCCTCGTCATTTGAGTACATATTTACAGATTTCCACTCAAAACTGTGTTATTTTATCCAGTACCCCAAAGGAAGTTCACTGGAAATTCTGAAGGGGAGGAAGTGGGGAGGAAGTAGGAGGGGTGTGGTCCCAAAAGCCAAAGTTTTTAAACAAAAGTATGATAATAAAATGTAACAGGTTGAGGGGATAGTTTTTGAAATGAGACAATGAAATTATTAATATTAAATTAATACAAAATTAATTACCCCCTATATGGAGGCTGCTTGTTATGTTTACTATTTTATAAATTAATATACGTCAAGAACTATTTACAGTACTCACCCATTAGCTTGTAAAGCAACTGTTTCATTACTCACCCATTCAGAGGTGTAGCCACTATTTGTAAGGGAGGGGGTTCTAAGGCTCGCGAGAGCATTGAAGGCGCCTTAGGTATGAGTTTTTAGAGGGAACTAGGGGTATTTCCTCCCCAGGAAAATTTGAAAAATTAGGTTGTCTGAACCTGCATCTGGTGCATTTTGAAGGCAGTTTAAGTAGTAGATAAAATATGAGCGGGAGATTTTTAGGCCATTTAAATTGTTTGTTGAATTCTTAAGTGTGTAGGCTGTTGTTTTTTTTTTACCTTTTTATGTATGATTCATTAAGGAACTTTTTAGATACATATTTTTTTAGCTTTTATACATTAATATATATTTTATTACTTCCATGTAAATTGTTCTGAAGGTAAGGGTTAGTCTCCAAGGGAAATTAATAAAGTTTGTCATTGTTACTATTAAATCAGGTAGCCAAAAGCAAACAAAGAAAGTTTAAAAGTTCAAACAGCGCTGAATCCCACATCGCAGGCTCATTAAAAAAATTGCAGGCTCGAATACACAGAATACCCGTACTACGCATCCCGAAACCCTACCCTGGCTATGCCCATGCCATTGAACTGTTTCATTACTCACCCACTGAACTATTTCATTACTCACCCATTAGTTTGTAATATATTTCACAAACTCATAAATTATTCATGAAGAAAATACAAAGGAAATTAACCCCTTCCCTACCAGAGCCAAATACACCCACCAACACCCATCAACCGGTGGCCATTTTGAATTTTCAATGAATTTTTAAATCGGCTTAAAGAATCAATTTTTCAAATTCTTGGTTTGCACATGACATCATAAAAATTAAAAAAATCTAAACTTTACATCCTGCAAAGCTGTTTTTAACATGGCATGTAGATACCAGTGTTACAATCCTTCACAAAAAGTTTCAGGTTTTAACAATGTTTTGCTTCCGATTTGTAAAGGTTTAAATGTGTCACGCAATTCATCATGCTATTTCAGATAAGCCATGAAAATAAACAAAATTGAACCAGTTGAAGGTTATTTTTGCATTATAGATGTTTATAAGCCGATTTAATGTAACTTATAGTGAATCCAATCTTTTGTGATGAGATTTTCTGCGTAATTATGACTTTGAAGTTTTGGCCGCCATGTTGGTGTACCAAAGTGGTACACCAAGATGGCCGCTCCATACATTTTCACTAAAAATGTCTAATACTCGTTTGCCTATAACTCTTGAACGAAATGCTCTGGCAGTTCAAAATTTGGCCCAGATGTGTAGTTTTAAACTGTCTACAATTCCATAAACATTTTGGAATCGAAATCTGTTTTTTAATGCTTCTGAATTTTGATATGACAGGATATGACGTAAGTGCAAGCCAAGAATAAAATCCTGAAGTCTATATAATTTAAGCATAAAAACATGATTTTCAGTGGTTAAAGGCCAACAGAAAGATAAGTTTGCACAACCCCTAAATCACTGGTGGCCATCTTGAATCTCAATTACTGAGCAAAAAAAAAACTGCCAAGTGAGTATGTCTAGTCAGCGGCCTTTATAAATTAGTGTCAGACCTTTCTCAATGACTGGAGTTCATTTATCCAAGCCGACTTGAACAACCGGGCTTTTGGTGATTTAATTTATCTGAGGACGTATATATACGTCCTGGGTCACTGAGTGACCACACAGCAGAATGTATATATACACTGTATGTCCTTGGTAGGGAAGGGGTTAATGTTTAATGAGTGTTTGGAAATCAGATGAAACACTCCTCATTTTTGCATCCTCAATTTCTCCTTCTAAAATCATTTTGTTTCAGAAGTAATATCAAACATTCGACACAATATTTCATCAAAGTTTGTCAAAAATACTCCACTGTGCATTGTATTTTCAACTCTCTTCTCAGTGTTTGATCTTGTGATGAAACATTGTGTCTCATGTTTGATATGTTACATCAAGAACTATTTTCATTACTTACCCATTAGCTTGTAAAAGTTCTTTAGTGTGTTCACAAACAAGGACTGTTCTTAACTGATCAAGGTTTAAATTCTCCGTTCCTCACCAAGTGAACTCCACAAGAAAGAAGGATTCAATAAATAGATAGTGGCTGTTTGTCACTTGATTTATGAACTGATCCACTTGGTGCATGACATTGTAAATTACTGCACTGGTGACTAAAGACTTATTTAGCTTCAACAGAAGATGGCCTCCACCAGTCACCTGACAATGTTTAACAAACTGAATTCTTGATACGCATGTGATAACCTCCTGGCAGAGTCTTTGATAATCAACCTAAAACAACATAGAGCAAAGATAAGAATCTATAAAATACTTCAGGCAATAATGTCACCGAGTCTGAAAATCAAATACATGTACATATTTATATATGAAGATGACAAGGAAAATCATCTCTTGTGAATACTTAAGATATAAGTTATTACACAAGGGTTTGGTCGACTGTTTATATTACAGTGGAAAATTACAGATGAACCGTTTACAAAACTAATTTTACTGACAGAATCTACATGTAAACCACATTGTCAGGGGGCAAGTGCTCTCTGAATGAGTTCATCTTCTCTGTTCCCTTATAGCTGTATAATTCACTGAATTTTTTAACTTTGAAATAATGTTTTACAACCTTAACACAGGAGGCATGAAAGTGTAAAATATCATCATACATGTAGCAATGGCCATTTTTATGCTAGAGAAGTTAAAGTTACCAGAACACATTTACTGTAACGTCTCAGATGTTAAAGTCGTCTGGTATAAATAAAACAGGATGCAGTAAAGTAGATGGCCAAACAGAAAAAAGCAAGAGTTTCTAAAAAATACGGGGTTCTATTCTTGGTAAAGATCAATAAATAAATTTTAACAGCGTGAATTATATACAAGCAAAGCTACTTACAGAAAACATGTCAGAGACTAATTTGCTTAGTTCACAGCTTTTAAAATCTGTAAACAAGTATAAAGTATATAGTGTGCCAAATCAATATTATCAATTTCGTATGATTTTATTGATTTCTAACGGAAAACGTTCTTTGTTTGTGTTTTGGTATAAAAATAGCGATATACAATGAACAAAATGTACTTCTTCAATTAAACAAATTTACTTCACCATTTGTAACATAATGGAGTTAATTTTCACATTCACGAGAAAAACAAAACGATATGCAAAACAAAGCAAATGATAAAGGCAGAAAAATTGCAACACTCTATTCATAGCTGATTTCTTCTTTACAATGTGTAGAAAGAACAAAACAGCAACATTACTACTATTATTCATCGTAAATATGATGGAAAATATTTATTTATACGTTTACTGAAACTAATAAAAGGTATATATGAATATAAAAATACTTGCACTAAGTGAAATTGTGGTAAAATTCGCTCAGCTCCTTTTATTTTCCTTGGCCTTGCCAACATAGATGTACATGTACCACCATGATGGCTACAGTTTGGCACCGAATAGAATAACAAGAACAATACTGTAACGATAATATAACAACAATAATAAAACTAACAACTGACACTGTTTAGATTAGCTTTAGATGGATACGTACTCAGCTTCAGGGTCAGCTGAAATGAATTGCATTGTATCTTCGAGACGAATGCACAGGCAAGTAAATGGAAACAAAAACAGTTTTAGAAGAGCTCAGTATCAACAGAAAAGCAACAATGAGTTCAGAAAGTTTACAGTACATTCCAAGTACAGAACTATTGTATTAATGAAAAATATTAGTTCAACTGGTAAGGAAAACACAGCTGTCAAATAATATAGATAAGCCCAAAATAACCACACTTTCTTCCTTTTTCCAGTCTCCAAATCAATAACATAAATACATATAGGCCTGTCCTATCAGAACCTGTATTACACGTACTTGAGCTGAAGAATAATTAGTACATGTTAATATGTGCTCGGTTACATTCTGATCTGTCCTTAATCTTCTGTCAGGCTTCCTCATTCTTCTTAGAATAAGTTATTTTTTTGTTGTTGGAACTGCCTTCAATGTAACGTTTAACTTGAGCAAGACTTCCTTCAGTAAGACTACAGTTATGCTTTCTGGAGGACCATCTTTTCTTGCATGTTTTTTTTTCCTGTTGTATCTTGATTTTAATAAATAAGGGGATTATAATCGATTTTAAAGGCAAAAAATTCTCCCATTAAAAATCAATACATGTAATCGGTAAAAGTCAAGAAAAATCAATAATAAAAACAAATGAGTTTGTCATCGATTTCTACCGATTGACGTCGGTTTCAGAATTTCCAAGCAGTGGAGGGACTTAAAGGTAAAACAAAATTCCTTTTTTCGATGGGAATTTATGTTGATATCAATCTGTGATTGACTTTATCTTTGTGTTCTCGCTAGTTTTGGAGACTTGTTTATAAAACGTGCTCGATTAAATTCAGGTGTTTTGATTTCTTTCATCAGAGACATCTTGGCCTCGATGAGCTATAAATGGTTCGCGTTTTGCTTTTAAACATAAACTTATGGAGATTTGAATAAAATTTTTGGAAAGAAGATTGTGTTGTCCATTTTCATGTGTTTTTTCATTCATTACATAGATTGAAAAGCGATTTTATGTAAAACAAAACAAGACTTAGCTTTATACTGGCGTCGCCTTATGCAAATATGTTTGTGTATATTTTTGCAAATCAGTTTCTCTGGCATTTTTTGACAAGCAACAACTGTATTTTATTTGGAAAATAGTCGTAATAGTTATTCTAGACGGAGAAAAAATTGTTTTTGTGAACTTTTGTATGGTCTAAATGTACAGTGCAGCTCAGAAATACACAACCACAAAAACGCGCTTCAAATGCATTAGGTAGAAATGCGTTAACGCGAGTGCGTTAATCTAACGCGCTTCAAAAGCCTGCTTGTAGTGGAGCTTATTAGTATGTATGAGCTAGCTCATTGTTGTCTGTTGTTGTCTTTTAATGGCCTAAACAATGTCCACATATAAAAATATACAGTTGGTTTCGTCCCGCTTTTTTGATGGTGGACGTGATACTGTCGGACGCATCGCTAGTTAGACAACAGAAGCTAGACAACAGAATCGCTGGACCTTCTATGAAAGAGCATTTCACCATTTCAAGAACTTTTCTGAACAAGACTATACATGCCAACTCCCGGGTTATCCGGGAGTCTCCCGGATACACACTTACGACATAAGCATGAAAGCGAGGCCTAAGGGCAACATCGCAATTAAAAAGGCAGAAGCGCAGCTATAACTACGATAAAAATTCTCTGACAAATGTTGCGTCGCTGCGCTTTGTAAAAATCGTTACGATAATAGCAAAGACTTGACATTTCATGCATTTCCGAAGGATCCTTACCGAAGGTTAGTTTTTCCGCCGTCCACTTTTCAACTGACTTTCATTTATTATATCTGCTCCAGGAATATCTTCTGGGGTTAATTTTTAATCTCTAAATCACAAATCGCTCTTCGTAATAAGTCCTTAGCCAGATTGCACGTGCGGTGGCCAAGTATGGATGATGATGTTGAGCAGACAGTTAGAGATTGCCCTGACTGCCAAGCGAATCGAAGCAAGAGTCCTTTAAAGATTACCAATCCATGGATTTGGCCTAGTCGTCCTTGGCAGAGAATACATGTAGACTTTGCTGGTCCATTTAATGGCGGAATGTTTCTGATAGTGGTGGACGCTAAGTCGAAATGGATTGAAGTGTTTCCGATGTCCACAACAACTGCATCATCTACATTGTACTATTCAAGCTCTACGTTTCCTGTTTGCAACTCACGGTTTACCTGAGGAGATAGTCTCGGATAATGGTCCGCAGTTCGTGGCTCAAGAAATGAAAGATTTTCTGAAATCTAATGGAATTCGCCAGTGCCTGTCCTCGCCTTATCACCCTGCCTCAAACGGTGAAGCTGAGCGAGCGGTGAGAACTTTCAAACAAGCAATGAAAACCATGAAGGCCGAACCTGGTACTCAAGCGGAGAAATTGGCACGATTCCTACTGGGTTATCGAACAACCCCACATACTGCTACTGGTTGCACTCCTGCGGAACTTCTAATGGGACGGAGAATTCGTACTCGATTGGATATTCTGCATCCGGATTTATCAGCGAGAATTTCTGAGAAGTCCAAGACAGCTGACCACTCTACTCCACGTGCTTTCGACATTGGAGAACCAGTCATGGTGAAAGATTATCGAGATCATAACCAACCATGGATTAAAGGAGTTATTCAAGACCGATTGGGGCCTGTTTACCGCGTCCAAGTTGGTTGCTTGTTTTGGAAACGACACGTAGATCAATTGAGATCATTAGCTGGTTCAAAGGTGGCAGACAGGACAGACCAAGAACCCTTGGACGAAACACCGTTATCAGTTCCACTGTCTTCAAGTGAGCCAGTTAGTTCAGCAAATGGTAGTCATGGTTCCCCGTCAGGTCAATTCAACTTGCCTGTTTCGCCATTAGAGCAACATGAAGAGAAACCCGATTCACCGCCTTCTTCACCCGTGTTATCACAAGGCTCAGCGACTCAAACGACTGAAGTTCCAGCATCTACGCCACAAGTTAACCGATACCCCACTAGGGTACGAAACAAACCCAGACGCCTAATAGAGGAGATGTAATTTGAACAATTAACTTGAACAATGGACTTCAATTAATTAAATTAATTTTCTTTTAGGAGGGAGGAAGTAGTGAAGTATTGTGAAGTGTTAATTACTCCCATAGGTATTATGCAATAGACATGTCATAAGAAACTAATTAATATGCAACCCAATATATAGAGCACGTGCTTGAGTTGTATTCAGTTGTATGCAGTTTAGGTGTATGCAGTTCTTGTTGTGTGTAATAAAATCGGTTTAAGAAATGGAAAGGCTGCGTTGAACGAAGTACACAACAAAGTTTACGGATAGAAACAATAGAGGTGACAAGACATGTCACTAGAAATCTTTTGAGTTTCGTTTGCCAAAAAATAATGTTAAAACAGTTAGTGCGTGGAAATAAATGCCATCACGAGTTGGATCTTCATCGAAAGACCATTATGCCTTTTAAGGGCTTTCTTACACTTTGTAGAACCAGAGATACAGTGTATGTATGTATGTTTATAAAAAAAGACAAGAAATCATTGACATGATCACGAGCGGCGAGATCAAGTTTAATAATTTCGCTCCGCTTATCATGTCGCTGAAATCTTTAAAGTTTTGTTCGACAAAAAAATGCCATGCGAAATAAATGCCATCACGAGTTGGACCTTCATCGAAAGAAGATTTTGCCGCTTTAACCACTTTCTTGCATCTTGTAGAACCAGAGATATCATTATTTGACATGGCGAAAATAATGATCCCGCCGCTTGTGGTCACGTGTCAATATTTACATTTTCTGAGCAGTCAGCTCAGAACAGTGCATCAAAGAAGCGAACACAAGTTTCGCAAAAGAAATGTGTATTACATTGTAAAGATTTTCTTTCGCTTTTCAAGTCAATTGTCTTGAAAGAAAGCGACTTTTTAAGCGAACAGAGCGAGTTCCTGTTTTCCTGACGAAAGCTTTTTCGCCAGTCCGTGATACTGACAATGTGCATGTGCATAAGCGCCGAGATTTGGCACCAGTCAGACTACTCCTGGAGAGAAAATAATCTTGAAATCATACCTGATCACTAGTTTTTGGAGTGTTGAAATTTCTTGTGGATAAAACAGATGAAAAGCTTTTCATGGAATGATTGAGGACATTGAGCGATGTTTATAATATTCGACACGTAAGGAGTTTCGTGCCGGCACTTTCGCGTCTTCCACGGGACCTTTATGCAAATTTATACATGTGCTTGACAACGTAATAAGAGAAACGTTTGCTATTTTGCTTCATTTCATTCACTGTCATCGCCAATGGTCATTTTTAACATTTGTTTTATCCAAGGTTTTCGTTTTTAATGCCAAGAATAGCTTGTGCATAGCTGTTTTAATATGAGAACATGTACGTGAGTTTCAATTGGATTCAATTTCGCTTCAATGCAAATCGAAAGTTCCATGGTTGTTTTGATTCAATCTTATTCATGGCGGCCGCTGTTATGCATTTGTTTTAGTGACACTTTGAAAGCAGGACTTGTCTTTTGTTCAGGAAAACTTAGGAAAACAATGCTACATAAAGCAAAATTATGGCAATGAATAACAAAAGCGAAAGCGTGCTTTATTAACGTGCTTCCAAACGCGCTTTTTGTAACGCATTAATGCGTCTGAGCTGCACTGTACTGTGCAGACGGTCGGGTAATACTGTTTTTGAGAATTGCTAAAATTGAAAAATAGACCGGTCGTCAATCAATTTTATGTAAACAAAACAAGTTATTCTAGACAGAGGATGTGTTGTCCATTTTTATGTATTTGTTCATTCATTATATAGGTTGAAAAGCGATTTTATGTAAACAAAACAAGACTTGGATTTTATAGTTCTAAACTTCACTCGTGTGGTCTTATGCAAATATGTTTGTGTATTTTTTGCAATTTTGATTTCCAAATCAGTTTCTCAGACAATTTTTTATACGCAGCAGGTGTATTTTATTTGGAAATTAGTCGTACAAGTTATTCTAGACAGAGGAAAAGTTGTTTTTGTGAACTTTTGTACGGTCTAAATGTACTGTGCAAACAGTTGCGTAAGTCTGTTTTTGAGAATTGCTAAAAAAAATAGCCCAGTCGTCAATTTTATTCTTGTGCTTCCGACCTTTCACCTCAGTTAAGAGCGACACTGTAGACTCAGCCTATCTTTTTACATGTATATTACATAAAATATGTACCCCTTGGCCCTTCTGTTCTGTGCACCTCTAAAACATGGCAGATTGAGTATGTTACTGGCTTACATCAGTTTGTGTCACGCAATGCATGAGTTTCACAGATATGTTCTGTGCATATATTTAGCAGCAATTCTTTCAATCTTGAACTGCAGGTTTTAAATAAGTGTTTAAATTTATGTGTGATATAAATAGCAACATGCATTCAACAACCCTGTGTTGAATGTAAAGAGATGATTGACTGTCCAGAAACAACTCAGGGATACAGTGAGCCTGGACAGTTTGAATGTAAAGGGATGATTGACTGTCCAGAAGCAACTCAGGGATACAGTGAATCTGGATGGACAGTTTGAATGTAAAGAGATGATTGACTGTCCAGAAGCAACTCAAGGATACAGTGAACCTGAACAGTTTGAATGTAAAGGGATGATTGACTGTCCAGAAGCAACTCAGGGATACAGTGAACCTGGACAGTTTGAATGTAAAGGGATGATTGACTGTCCAGAAGCAACTCAGGGATACAGTGAACCTGGATGGACAGTTTGAATGTAAAGGGATGATTGATTGTCCAGAAGCAACTCAGGGATACAGTGAACCAGTACAGTTTGAATGTAAAGAGATGATTGACTGTCCAGTAGCAACTCAGGCATACAGTGAACCTGTACAGTTTGAATGTAAAGGGATGATTGACTGTCCAGAAGCAACTCAGGGATACAGTGAACCTGGACAGTTTGAATGTAAAGGGATGATCGACTGTCCAGAAGCAACTCAGAGATACAGTGTACCTGTACAGTTTGAATGTAAAGAGATGATTGACTGTCCAGAAGCAACTCAGGGATACAGTGAACCTGGACAGTTTGAATGTAAAGAGATGATTGACTGTCCAGAAGCAACTCAGGGATACAGTGAACCTGTACAGTTTGAATGTAAAGAGATGATTGACTGTCCAGAAACAACTCAGGGATACAGTGAACCTGTACAGTTTGAATGTAAAGGGATGATTGACTGATTGACTGTGTGTGGTATGTGGTGCATGGTGCATGGCGTGTGATGCATGTGTGTGGTGTGTGGTGCATGGTGTGTGGTGCGCCATGTGGTGTGGGATACTCTATACCTGGTTAGTTGATAGTGGACTCAGAGGCCATCTGCCACACTGTGCTAACCTGCTGTTGAATAAACATTCTTCGACAGCTTGCCACATGCAGCAAAATGTCTGCACTTGTTGTCTGAAAATACAAAGGAGAGCAGCAAAGTTGCAACTGACAACAAAAGGTGGAGCTCCAGATGTTGTAATATACACAAAGGTCTTTTCTACATTCACAAATGGGTCATGACAAATTCAAACATAATATTATTTATGAACAAAGAAAAGAATGCACTTTGTGTAGGTGATGTACCTTTTTTGCACTCCTCCATGAATGCAGCACCACTGTTCCTTTAGAACCTTAACTTAAGTTAACCTTTCCTTTTTCTGCACCAGAAGGCGCATAAGACCCTCATGTTGTCTGCCTAACACGCCATGTTTTTTGCTGCTGTTTGTCAATGTTTGTCTGTTGTTTGGGAGCTACTATGGGGTCCATCAGCCTTTGGGTTCCCAGCAGGCTTTGACCCAAGAGCACCATGTTAGTCTCAGCAGGTCCAGCCCTGGTTTGGTTTGTATCATTGTCAACGTTTTCAGTTTCTGTAACAGTAGGTTTTTTTACAGGCAGGGTTGTTAGCCCTGCACCCAGCCCTCAGCTTGGATGACCAGTGGATTGCACTTAGTCTGACCCTACCCTTCAACCTGTTTGGCTTGGATGACCCTACCAGGAGGCTATGTTCCCACTGGCACAGCTCTACTGGGACATGCACAAGCCTTTGTCCTGTTCGGCTTGGGTGACCCTACCAGGAGGCTATGCTCCCACTGGCATAGCTCTACTGGGACATGCACAAGCCTTTGTCCTGTTCGGCTTGGGTGACCCTACCAGGAGGCTATGCTTCCACTGGCATAGCTCTACTGGGACATGCACAAGCCTTTGTCCTGTTCGGCTTGGGTGACCCTACCAGGAGGCTATGCTTCCACTGGCATAGCTCTACTGGGACATGCACAAGCCTCTGACCACAACAAAGTGGTTATCTCTTGGAGTGAGAGTTTCTTTAGAAGCTATAAACCCTTTTATTTATTTGCTATCCATTGGCACCCAGTCTCTGCCTTTAATTTGTTTTGTTTCCTTAATGACAAGAAACTGTGCCCACATTGTCTTACCTACCTGTGACTCAGGTGAATAGATGGGTACTGACGACATAATGCTGGGAGTAACCCTCCTAAAGGTCGTACTTTCCTCTTGACACACTTAGGTTAACCTCAATTTACAAGGCTTTTGAAAAGAAAAACTCTAACACATGACACAAAGTTTTATCTTTAAGTAGTCAATCTACATAATGCTAAAACATAAATAACAAATTCCTTAGAACATTAATTAACTGTTCCTGCCAATAAAATTTGATTTGGCCAGTTAAAATGTGCATTACTGTAACTCCAGACTGTCAATCAATCCACTTAAAATTGTAAATATTTAGACTCATGCAACTTACACTTTTTCCAACAAGATCCAGCTAAACTAAATTAAGGAGTGGACACGACAGAGTGACTGTTTACAAGAAATGAATACCACTGAAATTTAATTAACTTGAAAAAATAAAGACAGTTTTGTAGACTACAAGATACACACTGATGAGGCCTTCCAAGGGGTTTCACCGACAGGTGACATGACCTCAAAATGTGGCGACAATCTTTTTCCAAAACACCGACAGCCGACAGGAACTGACAGAAAAAGAGCGACATTTTATGAATTTTTTAGCTAGAGATGGCGACAAAATACGACAGCGACATTTTCCCTACGAAACAGGCGACAGGCTGGCTCGAAAACAAGCGACAAAGCGACACCAGAACCCCCCTTGGAAGGCCTCACTGATTTGATAAAATATGTTATAAATTTATTGAGGATTAAATAAATGTTACAATAGCTGTCATACCTTTTGATCTGTTGCAAAAATCTGTCAAAACAAGCAAAAGAAAAAGTCAACACTATTTTAAAATAAATTTATAATAATATTATTATGAAAACCATTTGATTACATGGTTCATGTTGCCTTCATTACTGTAGATTAGATCTTGGTTACTATTAATTTTTTTATTTATTTTGTTGACAATAATGGCCTTAGATGGCTTACATGTAGATGATACATGGAACAATGAAGAAAGACTTTCAACAATAAATATAACAATTTGTTATCACTTTGTCTCTGCTACTGTGCATCACTTTAAATTATAAATTATTATTAACTCCCTTTTTTAGAGTTCAAAGAAACTTGGCAAACAATGCAGTTTAATCAAAGACTTACCAAATGGAGCATTTTAGAAGAGTCTGCGAGCAATACTAACTCGCATTTTTAATTTTTAAACAAATTGAAAGGACCTTCAGTTGTTTTTCGCATAATTTTTTAATTTTTAACTTTTTCAGATTTATAATTTGCAGAGCCCCACTGAAAAACAAAGATGTGGGCACCCTGGATAAAATATTATTTTTTGTTTTTGCATGTTGAGCGATTCTTGCATGTTGTTCAATTACATGCACTTTAGCAGATGAGTGCGAAAAACAGGGATTCAGAATGTAGATTGCCAGTGATTCAGGATTTACTGTTCAGAGCTATCATGAAGACAGGAGTGTAGAGTCCATGTGAAAATCTTGATTGGGACATGACTGTTATTAATGACACTAGGACAATATGGAAGCTGCTCTTGTGACTGATATAAAATTATCAATAGTACATTAAGGAATATATGAATAACTGCATTGTGCAGTCACATAAACAATTGAAATACATGTATATATGAATATGAATGATGAGTGTGGAGAGAAAGATGTGTTCATTGGCATACTTGTGGTTGGGTGATCCAATCCATGTGTAGCCCACATTTGACCATTGCTCATCACCAGAGTTCTCAGAAGCTCAGTGGTTAGAGCATCCGACTAGAATACGGAAGGTCATGGGTTTAAATCCCATCTGGAACTCAGAATTTTTTTTACTGAGTCCTTTCTCTCCACACTCATCATTATATTATGACTAATATTTATTTCCATCTTTACCTGAAGCCTGTTTGTTAATATCTTTGCAAAAATCTTCCACATCCAAAACATAGTTTGAAAAGCAACATTCATCTCTATCATAATCACAAACTGTGTAACTTGCTAACTGAAGCCTGATTACTAGAATTTGCAGTCTCAGATCTGACTGATTCAACTTGTTTGCTATATTTGCAGTTTTTTAAGACATTGCCAAGTTCTTTAGCTTTTCTGTCAAGATCAATATCTGTCCAGGCATCAGCTGAGGTAAATGATGGAGCAAAGATGTGAAATATTTGTTGTTTGCTGGTGTGAATGTTTGGAGGTTTAGTTGGTGTTGATTTTACAAAAACACTGCAATATTAAAGAGATATAAATAATAATATTACATAATAGTAAAAGATTAATACTTAAACAATAATATTATCATCTTAAATGACTAGCCTGTAGTGACACATGGAGTAGTACAATGATATGGTTTAACTGGTAAAACTTGTGCACATTTTCATGCCTCGTCATTTGAGTACATTATTTACAGATTTCCACTCAAAACTGTGTTATTTTATCCAGTACCCCAAAGGAAGTTCACTGGAAATTCTGAAGGGGAGGAAGTGGGGAGGAAGTAGGAGGGGTGTGGTCCCAAAAGCCAAAGTTTTTAAACAAAAGTATGATAATAAAATGTAACAGGTTGAGGGGATAGTTTTTGAAATGAGACAATGAAATTATTAATATTAAATTAATACAAAATTAATTACCCCCTATATGGAGGCTGCTTGTTATGTTTACTATTTTATAAATTAATATACGTCAAGAACTATTTACAGTACTCACCCATTAGCTTGTAAAGCAACTGTTTCATTACTCACCCATTCAGAGGTGTAGCCACTATTTGTAAGGGAGAGGGTTCCAAGGCTCGCGAGAGCGTTGAAGGCGCGTTAGGTATGAGTTTTTAGAGGGAACTAGGGGTATTTCCTCCCCAGGAAAATTTGAAAAATTAGGTTGTCTGAACCTGCATCTGGTGCATTTTGAAGGCAGTTTAAGTAGTAGATAAAATATGAGCGGGAGATTTTTAGGCCATTTAAATTGTTTGTTGAATTCTTAAGTGTGTAGGCTGTTGTTTTTTTTTACCTTTTTATGTATGATTCATTAAGGAACTTTTTAGATACATATTTTTTTTAGCTTTTATACATTAATATATATTTTATTACTTCCGTGTAAATTGTTCTGAAGGTAAGGGTTAGTCTCCAAGGGAAATTAATAAAGTTTGTCATTGTTACTATTAAATCAGGTAGCCAAAAGCAAACAAAGAAAGTTTAAAAGTTCAAACAGCGCTGAATCCCACATCGCAGGCTCATTAAAAAAATTGCAGGCTCGAATACACAGAATACCCGTACTACGCATCCCCGAAACCCTACCCTGGCTATGCCCATGCCATTGAACTGTTTCATTACTCACCCACTGAACTATTTCATTACTCACCCATTAGTTTGTAATATATTTCACAAACTCATAAATTATTCATGAAGAAAATACAAAGGAAATTAACCCCTTCCCTACCAGAGCCAAATACACCCACCAACACCCATCAACCGGTGGCCATTTTGAATTTTCAATGAATTTTTAAATCGGCTTAAAGAATCAATTTTTCAAATTCTTGGTTTGCACATGACATCATAAAAATTAAAAAAATCTAAACTTTACATCCTGCAAAGCTGTTTTTAACATGGCATGTAGATACCAGTGTTACAATCCTTCACAAAAAGTTTCAGGTTTTAACAATGTTTTGCTTCCGATTTGTAAAGGTTTAAATGTGTCACGCAATTCATCATGCTATTTCAGATAAGCCATGAAAATAAACAAAATTGAACCAGTTGAAGGTTATTTTTGCATTATAGATGTTTATAAGCCGATTTAATGTAACTTATAGTGAATCCAATCTTTTGTGATGAGATTTTCTGCGTAATTATGACTTTGAAGTTTTGGCCGCCATGTTGGTGTACCAAAGTGGTACACCAAGATGGCCGCTCCATACATTTTCACTAAAAATGTCTAATACTCGTTTGCCTATAACTCTTGAACGAAATGCTCTGGCAGTTCAAAATTTGGCCCAGATGTGTAGTTTTAAACTGTCTACAATTCCATAAACATTTTGGAATCGAAATCTGTTTTTTAATGCTTCTGAATTTTCATATGACAGGATATGACGTAAGTGCAAGCCAAGAATAAAATCCTGAAGTCTATATAATTTAAGCATAAAAACATGATTTTCAGTGGTTAAAGGCCAACAGAAAGATAAGTTTGCACAACCCCTAAATCACTGGTGGCCATCTTGAATCTCAATTACTGAGCAAAAAAAAAACTGCCAAGTGAGTATGTCTAGTCAGCGGCCTTTATAAATTAGTGTCAGACCTTTCTCAATGACTGGAGTTCATTTATCCAAGCCGACTTGAACAACCGGGCTTTTGGTGATTTAATTTATATGAGGACGTATATATACGTCCTGGGTCACTGAGTGACCACACAGCAGAATGTATATATACACTGTATGTCCTTGGTAGGGAAGGGGTTAATGTTTAATGAGTGTTTGGAAATCAGATGAAACACTCCTCATTTTTGCATCCTCAATTTCTCCTTCTAAAATCATTTTGTTTCAGAAGTAATATCAAACATTCGACACAATATTTCATCAAAGTTTGTCAAAAATACTCCACTGTGCATTGTATTTTCAACTCTCTTCTCAGTGTTTGATCTTGTGATGAAACATTGTGTCTCATGTTTGATATGTTACATCAAGAACTATTTTCATTACTTACCCATTAGCTTGTAAAAGTTCTTTAGTGTGTTCACAAACAAGGACTGTTCTTAACTGATCAAGGTTTAAATTCTCCCGTTCCTCACCAAGTGAACTCCACAAGAAAGAAGGATTCAATAAATAGATAGTGGCTGTTTGTCACTTGATTTATTGAACTGATCCACTTGGTGCATGACATTGTAAATTACTGCACTGGTGACTAAAGACTTATTTAGCTTCAACAGAAGATGGCCTCCACCAGTCACCTGACAATGTTTAACAAACTGAATTCTTGATACGCATGTGATAACCTCCTGGCAGAGTCTTTGATAATCAACCTAAAAACAACATAGAGCAAAGATAAGAATCTATAAAATACTTCAGGCAATAATGTCACCGAGTCTGAAAATCAAATACATGTACATATTTATATATGAAGATGACAAGGAAAATCATCTCTTGTGAATACTTAAGATATAAGTTATTACACAAGGGTTTGGTCGACTGTTTATATTACAGTGGAAAATTACACGATGAACCGTTTACAAAACTAATTTTACTGACAGAATCTACATGTAAACCACATTGTCAGGGGGCAAGTGCTCTCTGAATGAGTTCATCTTCTCTGTTCCCTTATAGCTGTATAATTCACTGAATTTTTTAACTTTGAAATAATGTTTTACAACCTTAACACAGGAGGCATGAAAGTGTAAAATATCATCATACATGTAGCAATGGCCATTTTTATGCTAGAGAAGTTAAAGTTACCAGAACACATTTACTGTAACGTCTCAGATGTTAAAGTCGTCTGGTATAAATAAAACAGGATGCAGTAAAGTAGATGGCCAAACAGAAAAAAGCAAGAGTTTCTAAAAAATATGGGGTTCTATTCTTGGTAAAGATCAATTAATAAATTTTAACAGCGTGAATTATATACAAGCAAAGCTACTTACAGAAAACATGTCAGAGACTAATTTGCTTAGTTCACAGCTTTTAAAATCTGTAAACAAGTATAAAGTATATAGTGTGCCAAATCAATATTATCAATTTCGTATGATTTTATTGATTTCTAACAGAAAACGTTCTTTGTTTGTGTTTTGGTATAAAAATAGCAATATACAATGAACAAAATGTACTTCTTCAATTAAACAAATTTACTTCACCATTTGTAACATAATGGAGTTAATTTTCACATTCACGAGAAAAACAAAACGATATGCAAAACAAAGCAAATGATAAAGGCAGAAAAATTGCAACACTCTATTCATAGCTGATTTCTTCTTTACAATGTGTAGAAAGAACAAAACAGCAACATTACTACTATTATTCATCGAAAATATGATGGAAAATATTTATTTATACGTTTACTGAAACTAATAAAAGGTATATATGAATATAAAAATACTTGCACTAAGTGAAATTGTGGTAAAACTCGCTCAGCTCCTTTTATTTTCCTTGGCCTTGCCAACATAGATGTACATGTACCACCATGATGGCTACAGTTTGGCACCGAATAGAATAACAAGAACAATACTGTAACATAATATAACAACAATAATAAAACTAACAACTGACACTGTTTAGATTAGCTTTAGATGGATACGTACTCAGCTTCAGGGTCAGCTGAAATGAATTGCATTGTATCTTCGAGACGAATGCACAGGCAAGTAAATGGAAACAAAAACAGTTTTAGAAGAGCTCAGTATCAACACAAAAGCAACAATGAGTTCAGAAAGTTTACAGTACATTCCAAGTACAGAACTATTGTATTAATGAAAAATATTAGTTCAACTGGTAAGGAAAACACAGCTGTCAAATAATATAGATAAGCCCAAAATAACCACACTTTCTTCCTTTTTCCAGTCTCCAAATCAATAACATAAATACATATAGGCCTGTGCTATCAGAACCTGTATTACACGTACTTGAGCTGAAGAATAATTAGTACATGTTAATATGTGCTCGGTTACATTCTGATCTGTCCTTAATCTTCTGTCAGGCTTCCTCATTCTTCTTAGAATAAGTTATTTTTTTGTTGTTGGAACTGGCCTTCAATGTAACGTTTAACTTGAGCAAGACTTCCTTCAGTAAGACTACAGTTATGCTTTCTGGAGGACCATCTTTTCTTGCATGTTTTTTTTTCCTGTTGTATCTTGATTTTAATAAATAAGGGGATTATAATCGATTTTAAAGGCAAAAAATTCTCCCATTAAAAATCAATACATGTAATCGGTAAAAGTCAAGAAAAATCAATAATAAAAACAAATGAGTTTGTCATCGATTTCTACCGATTGACGTCGGTTTCAGAATTTCCAAGCAGTGGAGGGACTTAAAGGTAAAACAAAATTCCTTTTTTCGATGGGAATTTATGTTGATATCAATCTGTGATTGACTTTATCTTTGTGTTCTCGCTAGTTTTGGAGACTTGTTTATAAAACGTGCTCGATTAAATTCAGGTGTTTTGATTTCTTTCATCAGAGACATCTTGGCCTCGATGAGCTATAAATGGTTCGCGTTTTGCTTTTAAACATAAACTTATGGAGATTTGAATAAAATTTTTGGAAAGAAGATTGTGTTGTCCATTTTCATGTGTTTTTTCATTCATTACATAGATTGAAAAGCGATTTTATGTAAACAAAACAAGACTTAGCTTTTATACTGGCGTCGCCTTATGCAAATATGTTTGTGTATATTTTTGCAAATCAGTTTCTCTGGCATTTTTTGACAAGCAACAACTGTATTTTATTTGGAAAATAGTCGTAATAGTTATTCTAGACGGAGAAAAAATTGTTTTTGTGAACTTTTGTATGGTCTAAATGTACAGTGCAGCTCAGAAATACACAACCACAAAAACGCGCTTCAAATGCATTAGGTAGAAATGCGTTAACGCGAGTGCGTTAATCTAACGCGCTTCAAAAGCCTGCTTGTAGTGGAGCTTATTAGTATGTATGAGCTAGCTCATTGTTGTCTGTTGTTGTCTTTTAATGGCCTAAACAATGTCCACATATAAAAATATACAGTTGGTTTCGTCCCGCTTTTTTGATGGTGGACGTGATACTGTCGGACGCATCGCTAGTTAGACAACAGAAGCTAGACAACAGAATCGCTGGACCTTCTATGAAAGAGCATTTCACCATTTCAAGAACTTTTCTGAACAAGACTATACATGCCAACTCTCCCGGGTTATCCGGGAGTCTCCCGGATACACACTTACGACATAAGCATGAAAGCGAGGCCTAAGGGCAACATCGCAATTAAAAAGGCAGAAGCGCAGCTATAACTACGATAAAAATTCTCTGACAAATGTTGCGTCGCTGCGCTTTGTAAAAATCGTTACGATAATAGCAAAGACTTGACATTTCATGCATTTCCGAAGGATCCTTACCGAAGGTTAGTTTTTCCGCCGTCCACTTTTCAACTGACTTTCATTTATTATATCTGCTCCAGGAATATCTTCTGGGGTTAATTTTTAATCTCTAAATCACAAATCGCTCTTCGTAATAAGTCCTTAGCCAGATTGCACGTGCGGTGGCCAAGTATGGATGATGATGTTGAGCAGACAGTTAGAGATTGCCCTGACTGCCAAGCGAATCGAAGCAAGAGTCCTTTAAAGATTACCAATCCATGGATTTGGCCTAGTCGTCCTTGGCAGAGAATACATGTAGACTTTGCTGGTCCATTTAATGGCGGAATGTTTCTGATAGTGGTGGACGCTAAGTCGAAATGGATTGAAGTGTTTCCGATGTCCACAACAACTGCATCATCTACATTGTACTATTCAAGCTCTACGTTTCCTGTTTGCAACTCACGGTTTACCTGAGGAAATAGTCTCGGATAATGGTCCGCAGTTCGTGGCTCAAGAAATGAAAGATTTTCTGAAATCTAATGGAATTCGCCAGTGCCTGTCCTCGCCTTATCACCCTGCCTCAAACGGTGAAGCTGAGCGAGCGGTGAGAACTTTCAAACAAGCAATGAAAACCATGAAGGCCGAACCTGGTACTCAAGCGGAGAAATTGGCACGATTCCTACTGGGTTATCGAACAACCCCACATACTGCTACTGGTTGCACTCCTGCGGAACTTCTAATGGGACGGAGAATTCGTACTCGATTGGATATTCTGCATCCGGATTTATCAGCGAGAATTTCTGAGAAGTCCAAGACAGCTGACCACTCTACTCCACGTGCTTTCGACATTGGAGAACCAGTCATGGTGAAAGATTATCGAGATCATAACCAACCATGGATTAAAGGAGTTATTCAAGACCGATTGGGGCCTGTTACGTACCGCGTCCAAGTTGGTTGCTTGTTTTGGAAACGACACGTAGATCAATTGAGATCATTAGCTGGTTCAAAGGTGGCAGACAGGACAGACCAAGAACCCTTGGACGAAACACCGTTATCAGTTCCACTGTCTTCAAGTGAGCCAGTTAGTTCAGCAAATGGTAGTCATGGTTCCCCGTCAGGTCAATTCAACTTGCCTGTTTCGCCATTAGAGCAACATGAAGAGAAACCCGATTCACCGCCTTCTTCACCCGTGTTATCACAAGGCTCAGCGACTCAAACGACTGAAGTTCCAGCATCTACGCCACAAGTTAACCGATACCCCACTAGGGTACGAAACAAACCCAGACGCCTAATAGAGGAGATGTAATTTGAACAATTAACTTGAACAATGGACTTCAATTAATTAAATTAATTTTCTTTTAGGAGGGAGGAAGTATTGTGAAGTATTGTGAAGTGTTAATTACTCCCATAGGTATTAATAAACAATAGACATGTCATAAGAAACTAATTAATATGCAACCCAATATATAGAGCACGTGCTTGAGTTGTATTCAGTTGTATGCAGTTTAGGTGTATGCAGTTCTTGTTGTGTGTAATAAAATCGGTTTAAGAAATGGAAAGGCTGCGTTGAACGAAGTACACAACAAAGTTTACAGATAGAAACAATAGAGGTGACAAGACATGTCACTAGAAATCTTTTGAGTTTCGTTTGCCAAAAAATAATGTTAAAACAGTTAGTGCGTGGAAATAAATGCCATCATGAGTTGGATCTTCATCGAAAGACCATTATGCCATTTTAAGGGCTTTCTTACACTTTGTAGAACCAGAGATACAGTGTATGTACGTATGTTTATAAAAAAAGACAAGAAATCATTGACATGATCACGAGCGGCGAGATCAAGTTTAATAATTTCGCTCCGCTTATCATGTCGCTGAAATCTTTAAAGTTTTGTTCGACAAAAAAATGCCATGCGAAATAAATGCCATCACGAGTTGGACCTTCATCGAAAGAAGATTTTGCCGCTTTAACCACTTTCTTGCATCTTGTAGAACCAGAGATATCATTATTTGACATGGCGAAAATAATGATCCCGCCGCTCGTGGTCACGTGTCAATATTTACATTTTCTGAGCAGTCAGCTCAGAACAGTGCATCAAAGAAGCGAACACAAGTTTCGCAAAAGAAATGTGTATTACATTGTAAAGATTTTCTTTCGCTTTTCAAGTCAATTGTCTTGAAAGAAAGCGACTTTTTAAGCGAACAGAGCGAGTTCCTGTTTTCCTGTGACGAAAGCTTTTTCGCCAGTCCGTGATACTGACAATGTGCATGTGCATAAGCGCCGAGATTTGGCACCAGTCAGACTACTCCTGGAGAGAAAATAATCTTGAAATCATACCTGATCACTAGTTTTTGGAGTGTTGAAATTTCTTGTGGATAAAACAGATGAAAAGCTTTTCATGGAATGATTGAGGACATTGAGCGATGTTTATAATATTCGACACGTAAGGAGTTTCGTTGCCAGCACTTTCGCGTCTTCCACGGGACCTTTATGCAAATTTATACATGTGCTTGACAACGTAATAAGAGAAACGTTTGCTATTTTGCTTCATTTCATTCACTGTCATCGCCAATGGTCATTTTTAACATTTGTTTTATCCAAGGTTTTCGTTTTTAATGCCAAGAATAGCTTGTGCATAGCTGTTTTAATATGAGAACATGTACGTGAGTTTCAATTGGATTCAATTTCGCTTCAATGCAAATCGAAAGTTCCATGGTTGTTTTGATTCAATCTTATTCATGGCGGCCGCTGTTATGCATTTGTTTTAGTGACACTTTGAAAGCAGGACTTGTCTTTTGTTCAGGAAAACTTAGGAAAACAATGCTACATAAAGCAAAATTATGGCAATGAATAACAAAAGCGAAAGCGTGCTTTATTAACGTGCTTCCAAACGCGCTTTTTGTAACGCATTAATGCGTCTGAGCTGCAGTGTACTGTGCAGACGGTCGGGTAATACTGTTTTTGAGAATTGCTAAAATTGAAAAATAGACCGGTCGTCAATCAATTTTATGTAAACAAAACAAGTTATTCTAGACAGAGGATGTGTTGTCCATTTTTATGTATTTGTTCATTCATTATGTAGGTTGAAAAGCGATTTTATGTAAACAAAACAAGACTTGGATTTTATAGTTCTAAACTTCACTCGTGTGGTCTTATGCAAATATGTTTGTGTATTTTTTGCAATTTTGATTTCCAAATCAGTTTCTCAGACAATTTTTTATACGCAGCAGGTGTATTTTATTTGGAAATTAGTCGTACAAGTTATTCTAGACAGAGGAAAAGTTGTTTTTGTGAACTTTTGTACGGTCTAAATGTACTGTGCAAACAGTTGCGTAAGTCTGTTTTTGAGAATTGCTAAAAAAAAATAGCCCAGTCGTCAATTTTATTCTTGTGCTTCCGACCTTTCACCTCAGTTAAGAGCGACACTGTAGACTCAGCCTATCTTTTTACATGTATATTACATAAAATATGTACCCCTTGGCCCTTCTGTTCTGTGCACCTCTAAAACATGGCAGATTGAGTATGTTACTGGCTTACATCAGTTTGTGTCACGCAATGCATGAGTTTCACAGATATGTTCTGTGCATATATTTAGCAGCAATTCTTTCAATCTTGAACTGCAGGTTTTAAATAAGTGTTTAAATTTATGTGTGATATAAATAGCAACATGCATTCAACAACCCTGTGTTGAATGTAAAGAGATGATTGACTGTCCAGAAACAACTCAGGGATACAGTGAGCCTGGACAGTTTGAATGTAAAGGGATGATTGACTGTCCAGAAGCAACTCAGGGATACAGTGAATCTGGATGGACAGTTTGAATGTAAAGAGATGATTGACTGTCCAGAAGCAACTCAAGGATACAGTGAACCTGAACAGTTTGAATGTAAAGGGATGATTGACTGTCCAGAAGCAACTCAGGGATACAGTGAACCTGGACAGTTTGAATGTAAAGGGATGATTGACTGTCCAGAAGCAACTCAGGGATACAGTGAACCTGGATGGACAGTTTGAATGTAAAGGGATGATTGATTGTCCAGAAGCAACTCAGGGATACAGTGAACCAGTACAGTTTGAATGTAAAGAGATGATTGACTGTCCAGTAGCAACTCAGGCATACAGTGAACCTGTACAGTTTGAATGTAAAGGGATGATTGACTGTCCAGAAGCAACTCAGGGATACAGTGAACCTGGACAGTTTGAATGTAAAGGGATGATCGACTGTCCAGAAGCAACTCAGAGATACAGTGT
>JAJGOT010000009.1:0-162500 GCA_022457155.1 Cladopsammia gracilis
TTCACTGGGTCAAAAGTTTAGATTTTAGAATTTTGATAACAACATACGTGGATAAAAACAGAGGTTGATTGAATTGTGAAATCAAATCAGAGTCGCTTCTTCGACGCTTTCCCTTTTGGAGTAAAAACCATCGTGGTGTTAGATGCAATAGGGAAACTGTTGATATATTCTAAACTCAGTGAAGTAAGTATGACCACAGACCTACCACCCCCTGTTTGAGTGGTTGACTGGTTGTATCGGTTTTTCAAACTAGCCGAACTAACGGCGAAATTTAGAGCTTTTAGAACTGATGAATATGAAATAAGTGGTAAAATATAATTTACGCTCAAATATAGAGCGGAAAGTAAGAAAAAAGCGAAGTGATGGTAAAATTAAGTTGTTTCATACTGAAAGGCTAACACATTTTCATGCAGCAAGTCTCTAAGACGTCTAAATATCTTTACAAACGACAGTAGCTCACCTAAGTCGCATTTAAAGCAATTTTAAAGATAAACGAGTCCAACTATTTTCTGCACTGTAGCGAATTTAGCGAGTATACGAAGGTTACGCAACGATTTGTTCGTATTTCATGGCAGACCGCGAACGTACTGCAAACTCGCGTTCACCATTTGCCGTAGAATGCGTTGTTTAATCTCTCTTATATCCTGCGAATCCTCCAACAGTTTCAGTGCTGACACGGTGCAAAATTTTGAGCTTTTAGTTTCCCGGATGCAGTGTAAAGCGCGCAGTCGCATTACCGTAAAACAAACCTGACATGCTTTCCCGATAGTTTGCTTATTTTACTCCACGCCACAGTTCTAATAACCTTGGTCAATACTATGATAGAGTAGTTTTCAACTGAGTATCGTAAAACCAAAACCAAAGTAATTACTCTGACCAATCACAGCAGTCGTAAACAATCCAATGAACCAATCAGAGCTCGAAGCAATTACATGTCGGCGGCGCCAAGCGCGGGAAAACGCGTGCGAGCAAGTCACGATTGGTTTTGGTTTTACTTCTGATTGGTCGAGAAAGTGGCGCGAGATTTTTTAGCCAATCACAAAGCGTAGCAATGCAAAACCAAAACAATAGAGCGTTTTCACTGACGTCATATCAAAATTCAGAAGCAGTTTTCGATTCTAAAATGTTTATGGAATTGTAGAGAGTTTAAAACTACACATCTGGGCCAAATTTTGAAGCGCAAGAGCATTTCATTCAAGAGTTATAGGCGAATGAGTATAGACAATTTTAGTAAGAAATGTATGGAGCGGCCATCTTGGTGTTCCGCTTGGGAACACCAACATGGCGGCCAAAATTTTAAAGACTTCAAAGTCTTAATAACACCAAAAATCTCATCACAAAATATTTTATTCACTATAAGAGGCATGAAATCGGCTTATAAGGATCTACAATTCATTAATAACTTTCAACTAGTTCCATTTTGTTTATTTTCACGGCTTATCTGAAATAGCGTGACGAATTGCGTAACATATTCACAACCTTTATAAATCGAAAACGAAACATCGTTAAAACCTGAAACTTTTTGTGAAAGATTATAACACTGGTATCCACATACCATGTTAGAAACAGCTTTGTAGGATGTATACTTTAGATTTTTTAATTTTTATGACGTCATGTGAAAACGCTCTATTGTGTAATTACTTTCGACACTCAATTGAAAACTGCTCTAACGGTTTTAGCAATGATTTGATTTTCAATTGAGTATCGAAAGTGATTTTGCAAATGCCTTGTTTTGCATTGCTTTGTTGTGATTGGCTAAACAAACCTCGCGCCACTTTATCAACCAATCAGAAGTAAAACCAATCATGACTTGGCTGCACGCGTTTTCCCGCGCTTGGCGCCAGCTACGTCTATCCACTTTGCGTTCTGATTGGGGGGTTGCACATGACGTCATAAAAAATAAAAAATCTAAATAATACATCCTACAAAGCTGTTTCTAACATGGTATGTGGGTACCAGTGTTACAATCCTTCAGAAAAAGTTTCAGGTTCAAGCGATGTTTTGCTTAATTTGTCACGCAATTCGTCACGCTATTTCATATAAGCCATGAAAATAAACAAAACTGAACCAGTTGAAACTTATTTTTACATTATAGATGCTTATAAGACGGTTTAATGGAACTTATAGTGAATCCAATATTTTGTGATGAGATTTTGAGTGTAATTAAGACGACTTTGAAGTTTTGGCCGCCATGTTACGTTGGTGCCCCACTTGATGACCGCTCCATACATTTTTTACTCAAAATGTCTAATACTCGTTCGCCTATAACTCTTGAACGGGAATGCTCTTGCGCTTCAATTTTGCCCAGATGTGTAGTTTTAAACTCCCTACAATTCTATGAATATTTTGGAATTTAAATCTGCTTTTTAATGCTTCTGAATTTTGATATGACTTAAGTGAAAACACCTTATTGGTTCATTGGATTGTCTGCGTCTGTTGTGATTGGTTCATTGGATTGTCTGCGTCTGTTGTGATTGGCTAGAGTGATCGCTTTGGTTTCGGTTTAACGACACTCAATTGAAAGCGGCTGCTATAAGAGGTAGTGTTATGGGAATAAGTTAAATGCCGTCGAGGTAACTGACATAGTTCTGTCTTTTTTAACAGTTGGAGGGAACTAAAGATATCGCAGAACGAAGAAAACTGCGTGCAGACCTACGTGTTCTGAAGGAGAAGAAAGAAAAACTAACAGATGAAAATGGTAATGAAACTAAGGCTCCCGCGATGGCGTCCAAGTTAACAATGTCCGTCGGCAGCTCAGAGAAAGAAAGATACCAAGAAAGAGCCAACCGGATCAATAGGGAAGAAAGTCCAGCTAAAAAAGAGAACGTTGCTCCCCAGCAACCCAAAAACACACGGAGTACGTATAGTTTCAAGATGGCGAATACAGAGGAGAAGACTTCAGAGAGCCGTCCAACGGAGAGCTTCTATCCTCGCCGACATCAGACCAACCATGTTCAATCTCACATAGAGGAGAAAAAGCCCAGGAAGAATCAAGACTTGAATAACAACCAGAGAGAGAAAGAAAAACAAGAGGAACCGCCCAAGCGAATGTCACGAAGATCATCTTTAGCAGAATTGTTCAAGATTGACCAAAAGAGTAAAGAGCAGGTAAGACCTTCCACTGCTCCTCCGCCTCAGTTGAGCGTTTCACCAGCGCCGATGATTCACCGGACGCCAATGGAGACACATCGCGACATGAAGACGAAACAAGACTTGCTTCAGAACCTGGGAAAGCTAAGATGTCGAAGGCGATCTGTTCGTGAGATCGAGAGGAAGGAGGAACTGGAAGGGCTGATGTACGTGAAGAGCGGAGACACAGTTAAGCTGGTGAATACCTCGGAAGGGGACGAGCAAGTAAAGGAGCAACGCAAGATACGGCGCACATCACGAAAGGAGAGCCACGACAAGATCAAGATTGAAGGTAACACAGTCAGTCACCACGGCGAAACTGAGCTCGCGGCGATTCAGGAAAGCCCTCGATCGCCGAATGCGTCCCAAAAGTTTGGGTTTACTAATCAAAACGACGGCCCCCAACGGAGGTTTGATGCGCCTTCCAAGCCAGAGGAGGCTCCAAAAGCCAGAATATGGCAGCCTCCTCCGCGGACTGAACCACCCAAACATGGCCCCGCCGGGAGACAGTGGTCTGATCCAGGCCCTCAGAGGAGGCCTAACTCATTCCTACCTCCTAAAAATGAGGTAAGTTGGGTCGCTTTGCCGATAGGCTATTTCACTAACAGGAATTTCCCTCGAAAGGTGACATGTTTGTCTTAATCAATGTTCTTCTTTTCTCTCAAGGAAAATGAGAGCTTAACAAGCTTGATTGAGAATCAAAAACTCAACCGGCGCTAGGATACCGTATATATTTCCTCAAATAATAGCCGGAGCGATCTTTTATTTTTCACTCCAAAAGGGGACGATTATTCGAGCGGAGGCGATTAATCGAGGGGAGCGATTATTTCAAATGTTGCTCGCTGGACATGCTAATGTGCTAATTGGAGTGCTCCAAGGCATAAAAAAAGAAACCTGTACTTGTGTAACTTTTCTGTAATTGTAACGATTGTTTCCTATACAAGAAGTGAATTTTTAACTTGACTGGATATGAAAGAAAGGGGATGGGATGGGGGGGGGGGGGGCGATTTTAAAATCGAGGGAGGCGATTATTTCAAATATTTCCACCCACGGGGGGGGGGGGATTAATCGAGGGACGGCTATTATTCGGGGAAATACGGTAGTTTCTGCACATCTGGCGCGCGCGGCTAGCGACTTTCCTGTCAACGCGTTATAACTCGCGTGTTGTCTAGTTCGACTTCTCTTAAGAACAACAATAGAGTGCTGGTATTTGACATTGAAGGAGGATGAATGAAAAAAAAAAAAAAGATCAGGAACGTGTGCGCTGTAGCAGAGGAAGCATTCATCCTTTCAAGAGTGGCCTAATTAAGAATTTTAAGAAGATCCAAAATTTAGCGTTTCAGAATACTGAATAACAAACATCTCCACGGGGAAGTAATGCTCTAGAGCTGTCATTTGAATAGTCACACTGTAGGATTTCATCCACAGACATAAAAGTTGGAACCACCTTATACAGCGTTCACGATTTGTTTATGATAAACATTGAGTATCACAGGGAAGTACTGTTCAGTAGCTATTATTTGAATGGTCATATTTAAGCATTTCATCCAGAAACTCAATCCTTAGAATAACTTTGCACAGCACAATAAACAGTATCATAGAACATCTTGCTCGACAGCTTTCATTTGAATGGTTGCACTTGAGGAATTCGACCACCTTGCACAGCATGACAAACAGCACCACAGGAAAGTATGTACTGCAAACAATATTTATAACACTGAGACTTAATGATCTTTTTACTTTCTTAGCTTTGATGTCATCTGCTGTAAATAGGTTGTAAAGTAGACCTGGCCGTTCGTTTGTGAATGATTTCAATTTTACTTACAGTCATTTATATTTAGGATTCTTAGAGTTATTTCAATATACCTGTAGTTATTTTTACGCCGATTTTTATTGCTTGTATATATTACGCAAATAGCATCCGTTGCATTGCATTTTTCGCAATAATCCTCTCAATCTATGTACATCTATCCTAGGGTCCTAAATTTGGTGACGGAAACGGAATGGGTTCTGTGAAAGACCGTATGGCGTTCTTCAAAAAGGCAGCTGAAGACGAAAAAAAAAGCCAAGGCGAAACAGTTGGTACAAAAAACTCCGAGTGCACCCCGCTCCTGTAAATAGGTTTGGAACACCCACCCCGACCAGTCAAACCGGTTCGTCAGGTGTAACGAGCCCAACAAGTCCGACGAGTCCCACGGAGAAAGTGTCGCTGAAGAAAGCACCGGACCCAAACAAGGCGTAAGTTAGAACATTTTGTTTGGTTTATTTTGTTCACATGGGTTGCGTTATTTATTTATATTATGAGGCAGCTAGTAGTGGAAACGGAAAAGGATCGAAAATGCCCAGAAAATTTTCGGTGTTTTATCGTAAAACGGCATCATGGAAAATTTCCAGAGGTTTCATCTTTTATCTGCCCACCCTTTAACTCCCAAGAGTGCCAAAAATAAAATTCAAGAAAAATGCCAAATTTCATTTTGAAAAATATTGAAAAACAAATACTTCCACGCAAAAGTACTGCCGAAGAGGTTTCATTTGAATGGTCACACCATAGGATTCCGTCCAGACTCAAAAGTTAGAACTACACTACATGTCTCCATAATTGACTCTAAGGATGAAAAACTGAAAGAGGTTTCGAAAATCTTCGTTTCCATAAACGTTTTATTCGTTAGTGTGAAAGTAAACGCATCAAACTGCCCTGGGCATCTTCAAACGGGCCCTAGCAGAAAAAAAATAAAGAAAAATAAACAGCTGTGTTCGTATTTCTTTTATTCACAGGCCAAGAGAATTGAAAAAGAAACCTCAATTGAAGAGACAAATGTCTGTATCTTCGCTGATTCTGACTTGGTGTAAAGATGTCACACAAGAGTACGAGGTAGATTGAAGATTAATCATTTATTATAGAGCGCTTTTCAGTTGTGTCGTAAAACCAAAACCAAAGTTATTACTCTGGCCAATCACGAGAGACACAGAAAACCAACGAACCAATCAGAAACCGAAAAAAATACATGTAGCCCGCGCCAAGAGCGGGAAAACGCGTGTGATCAAATCATGATTGGTTTTGGTTTCACTTCTGATTGGTTAAGAAATTGGCAGGAGATTTTTTAACCAATCACAACGCGTCGCAATACAAAACCAAAGAATGACAAAATTACTTTCGATACGAATGCCAAGTTTCCCCAAGACGGACACCGCCGGGACAGGAAGCAATTTTCCGTCCATGAGAGGTTTCCGCCTCAGGGGATGTCCATTCAGAGAGAGAGTTTATAAGTTTGAAGCGACTTGAAATGCTAAAGAAACGTTAGAAAATCCTTAACTCACACTATCGAAGGAAAATCTGCCCTTCACACCGATGGCTACTTCTGGTTAAAATTGTCCACTTTTATGTGCAAACTTTCCAACACAAACAACGTGTAGTGAAAGTTTAACAATAACAAAAATAGAAGAAGAAGAGAAAAGGAAAAGAGAATGCTGACCGAAATGAAAAATTGACCTTCTCGCCCCAGTTGGAAGAGAATTTTATTTTACTTGTTGCAAAAAGACACTTTGGTCCTCTCGAGATAGCGGCCAGAAAACGTCATTTGAGGCGTTAAATTGCTGAGCTTAAGCAAAAAAAAGGTCGATCGTGAAAGGGTAAAACTGACTTACTGTGATAATTTTGTCTGTTTATTGCAGGGTGTGAACATCACAAACTTCAGTGGCAGTTTCAGTACTGGATTAGCTTTCTGTGCTTTGATACATAAATTCAACCCCGATAAGTTTGACTACAACTCACTCGACAAAGAAAATAGAGAATACAATTTTAAGCTGGCGTTCGAGACTGGAACGTAAGTATTTTATACCCATTTTGTTTAGTTTGCCCCAGGAAAAACATCGTGCTGCCAAGCTCTTGTAACTGTCTCTGTGGCGAATGCAGATCCCCATCGTAAGGGTGAGGGCCGGAGTGAATAACGGGGAACCCGGATGGAAAATGTTAGAGACTGAAGCACACTGGAGCGCATTTATCAATATGGGATATTTCTCCGTGGAAGAAATTCTTGAAATTCTCCACTTATAGTTTTTTAGACAGTGGTACAGTGGTACAGTGGTACGGTAGGCTATGTAAGCCTAAGCCTAGCTGAGGTCATAGGTTCAATGCTGAGTGGGGATTTTAGATTTTGTTTTTTACACTTAAAAATTTATTGAAAATAAAATTCTAGGTGTCGACATTACGTTATATAAGTCTCAATAAGGTGTGCTTTAGGCACAACTCTTGTCCACAGGTTTCCGCGCCCGCCATTTTGAAAACGGAGAAGAACCTGGGTACCAGGTTTATTTACCCGCTCTTCTTCTCTGTTGTTTTATTTACTTTTGTCCACCTTGTTTTCAGGGCTGTCGGGATACCCGCTCTTCTTGACGTAGAAGACATGGTTCGACTCAAAAAACCCGAGCCACGAAGCGTTCAATGCTACGTACAAATGATATTCAGTAAATATCGACCCAAAGACTTGGACATGTCTAACCTTATCATTGCTTAACGCTCTTTTAAATGCTTTATTGTAAGACAACGAGCGGCCTTGCTTGCATATACATAGTCTACTAGCAATTCCTCATTTTCTTATGGATCGCCAGTGCGGATGCTCGACGGGGGGAACCAAGTTTTTCTGCCTTACGTACGAATTTCGCTCGATGATTCACTAAAGAAAAGAGCTGTTGCTCGTAGTATTGTATATCCATGCGTGTAAACGCTATAATTTTTCAAGAATTTTCTTAGACGTCTTTGTATAAAAAAAAAACGTTTAGCGTAAAGTACAACTGCACTTCTGTATTTTGCAGCTTGCTGAATGAGCTTCTTTTTTAATTTTAGCGCACCTGGTTTAAAAGTGTTTTTTTTAGAGTAGAATTTGGGTTTAAGAAACGTTTTATTAGATGTTTGATTTTGGGAGGGTAATATAGGCCAATGTTATCAAAATATTCTCTTTCAGTAGAATCAAGTTTTTTGACGGCAAAACAGTTACAATTTTGCGTCAGTTTGGCCGGTATGGGTTTACCCAAACATAATTCTTAGAGAAAAGCTGAATTGCTTGCCACTTACACTTGCACAAACCATTCGGTTGGAATTTTGCACTTAAAAGTTAAATATTTCAATGTAAATGTAAGTTACCCACATAATTTGTTAAAACTACCAAGTAGAGCAGAACGCGCCCAACGAAAATACAATCTACTACAGTCTGAATATTTTCAAGTAGAATGACACACATACCATCTTGATTTTCCAGCGTGAATTCCTTTTATTTTAGTGTAACTGGTAAGCACCCCCCCCCCCCCCTCCCCCGTCCCTTTTGCTTTAAATTGACTGCTTGGAACTGTGCTAAATAAATGGACGAATAGTGTAAGACTCTGACTGTTCTCGTTCACCTTCCCGTGGGCATAAACAAAACGTTGACGAAGAAAGAGCCATTTCTTGTTTAGAATTTTCTGAAAAGTTCTTGTTTTTAACCAGACGGATCTGGGATCTGTTGCATTTTTTCAGATAATGCATACTCTATCCCGGATAATGTATACATTATCTCGGTTAATGCATACATTATCTCGGATAATGCATTCATTATCAGGACGCGTGATGCCTTTTGAGCACCATGTATTTACATCTTTTAATACATGCTTGTTTCATGGATGTCTTTTTTTAAACTGAACTATAATGAAATTTTAATATTTTAGTTTTTGTATGTAGATATAAGATAGATACTAGTTGTTTGAAAAAGACAATGAAAAGATTTGAATAAAGAATTTTATTCTCACGTGAAATGGGTTTTACCAGAAGTCCACTAAACGACTCTGCTATTCTCTATTTTCGAATTGCCCATAATTCACTTTGTTTGCCCCCCCAAATTTTGCATAAACTATTGTTTTGAAATGCTCTTGGGAATATGCAGTCCTCCCAAGAGCATTTAAAAACAATAGTTTATGCAAAATTTGGGGGGCAAACAAAGTGTATTATGGGCAATTCGAAAAAAGAGAATTGTTTAATTCCCTAAACATGTTTCAAAATCGGTCAGTGTAAAACGCAGACTGCAGACCGGGGGTAAAATGCAGACTGCAGACTGCAGACCAGGGGTAAAATGCAGACTGAGGGTAAAATAAAATATTAATAACCCTAACCCTAGTCTGCAGTCTGCATATTACCCTCAGTCTGCATTTTACCCCCGGTCTGCAGTCTGCGTTTTACACTGACCGGTTTCAAAATCCTACAACTTTTTTCATGTTGCATGCAACATTTGCGAGCGAGTTGTAGGCCGATTTTGACAACGCGATTCGTGTCGTATGTATGGTGTGAGCAGGTTGCATGAGACAAAGTTATACCGTGTAAATTAGCCTTTACAGATGTTGATAGGTTTTTTGTTTTGACTTTTGATACGCAGCTGTATCTACAGTCAAACCTCTATTAAGCGACCCTCTATTAAGCCGTTACTTTCAAATCCCCGGAAATCGCTGCTCATGTTTACTGTAAATTTGACCTCTTTTACGCGGTCACCTCTATTAAAGGGACCGTGTCCCGGCTGAAATATCGTGTTTTCATGATTATGGCCAGGAGCTTGGTTTAAGCTTGCTTTATTCTGATCTTAAAATTGGAAGAAACCATCGCCAAAAGTGATAGAAGCAAAGGCATATGAACTAAACAGACAAAATAACGGCTAGAAAAGTCAAAATTTCACAAGAATGGCAAGTTTGATTTCTTGACTGCCTGTCAATAAATCAAATTTCTTGAACTGTAATCCACTTCAATCCTTTCAATCCTGCACTTTATTTCCAAACTACCTCTTTTTTTAATATTTTTATCCAACTAAGTTGTATATTTGGTTCCATTTGGCGATATAACGTGAAAATAAACTAAGCGAAATTTTGCTCAGTTGCGGCGGGACAGTGTCGCGGTCACCGTTTAGGTTTCCCAATTGGCGAATCTGATTGCATTAATTTCACCTCTTTCCACCTTATTCCAAAATGGCGGCCAATTTATTATCTTGAAAATTCTTTTGTATTTTGCACATGCTGACGAGGCCAAGAGGGCTAATTTACATGGATATAAAAGAATAATAAAATGGCCGCCATTTTGGAATAAGGTGAAGGTGTATTAAACGGTCACCTAGTTTAATGGTCATGAAGAACTCTCATTTGCACTAAACAAAGTAAGTGACTTGCTTCACGAAATTAAGCTACGCGGCCCCAAATCACAGACAACCATAACTATTTTTTTCGTTTCATGTTAAATGTGGTGGCAAAACTTTTGACGATGTGGCTTACAACAAAGATTTGCCTTACAAACAACATTATAAAAACCGACACATACAGGCATGAACTTCCTTGGAAATAGAATTAATAACTTCATTTCTTTTTATCACATTTTGTATTACTGTTGCTGTTAGCAGTGAAATATACATCATGTGAGCAATTTTGCATTCTTGTTCAATCTTTGCCGCATTACATGCTAAATTTTAGAACACCTGTTGTATTAAGCGGTCAGTTGGCTATTCCCTAAGGGTGACCGCTTAATAGAGGTTTGACTGTATACAGTCTTTTGATTAAACGTTGTCATTGAAATCGGTCTCATACCTACGCGACCAGACCGAAAAGGATTATGGAGAGAAATCAATTCACATTCAATAGCTGCACATTATCAAAATACGGAACGTCCTTAACGGAATATGTATCGAAGCGACTCTTGTCTTTGCGAAGCAAGCGAAGACAAACGTAAATTTTGTTCTCCATTGTAAACGCGATAGAGAACAATTAATCAAGCATTTTAATTCACGTAACTCTCAAATAAAGCAAGGACCACTTGGACAAACAGCACGGCGAAATGAAGCCGGATCTTGGTGTAGATCAGGATCAGCAGTATTGAATAAAACTTAAAACTGAATGCAAGGCTGATCGGACAGCTATAAAGGGTATTTTATTGCCCAATATTTCGGTTAGGCAAAACTAACCTTCATCAGGGGCTACAAAGAGCTAAGTAAAAATGGAATAAAACGGTTACAAGATATAAAATGATTCAAATGAAAGATTAAATATGATTGGTTAACAAAAATAAACAGTAGAATCATTTTATATCTTGTAACCGTTTTATTCCATTTTTACTTAGCTCTTTGTAGCCCCTGATGAAGGTTAGTTTTGCCTAACCGAAATATTGGGCAATAAAATACCCTTTATAGCTGTCCGATCAGCCTTGCATTCAGTTTTAAATTTTAATTCACCCATACTCCCTTTCGGTCTGGTCGCGTAGGGGTAAGACCGATCAGTGACAACGTTTAATCAAACGACTGTATCAAAATGAAACATTTCAACCTCGTTTCCAGGGCCCTCTCACTTCAGCTTCGTCTCGTGCTGAGGTGGCTGACGACAAAGCTGAAGAAGAGAAGACCCTGGGAACGAAGTTTCTGATTCCCAACCACGTTCCCAGGGCCTCTCTCTCTCTTCAGCTACGTCATCTCGATGATGACGTAGCTGAAGAGAGAAAGGCCCTGGGAACGAGGTTTCTGATTCTCAGTACGGCAAAAAGCAGTCCTTATCTCTCTGCTTTTTTGCCATAAGGATTAGGATTTTAGGTGTTAGTACTGATCGAGGTCTGGAAATAATATTTCAAACACAAGGAAAAGTGTTTCATCAGGATTTCCAAACAACGATACGTGGGTTCAAAAAAATTTGCCGAGTTTTTTTTACCGGCAGCAATGTCGAATTCCGTGCTCTTGGTAGAGCCTGCTCGCGATCGTGTGATATAGTTGTGTAGCGAAATTAGTAAACTATAGTTGTTATGCGCGAGCTAGCAGAAGACAGTTATTGTTGTCGTAGTAGATGTCGTGAGTGACATACGTAGAGGTTAGAGTATAAAAGGAAACTACGCGTTGTAACTGGGGAGAACACGGAGCTAGTGTTAAATAAAGACTGTTGGTTGTGGTTAACATTTGTGGTCTGCGCGTCCCGTTACAGTTGTTTTAGGAGATTCATAGTTGAATGTCGTGTTTCTCTTAGTTCCATTTTAGTCTTGTCTCTTTATTATATATTCGACATTTTACTCCTACCGGCAGCTTTGTCGAATTACGTGCTCTTGGTAGAGCCTACTTGCGATCGCATGATATAGTTCTTTTACGAGATTCGTAGTTGAATGTCGTGTTTCTCTTCCATTTTATTCTTGTCTCTATTATATATTCGACATTTTACGCAATTCAAAAGCGCGACCCCTTTAAAACAATACAATGTATACAAGCTCGTTTTAAAAATCAGTTATTTTTATATACCTCAAACCATTTAAAAATTAAAAATAAAGAAACAAAACAAGCGAGAATGTCCATACAAAATCTCCACTTATAAAACCTTCCGGTTTATACTACTGTTTGAAAGTTTGCCTATTTTCCAAGGCAACACAGTTCTCAGACATTTTAAAAAACGCGCACAACACGCTCATTCCACAAGTTTGAGCACTAGACATTTCCTTTCAGGTAAATTTTAAACTATATGTACATTTTCAGAAGATCTATTTGCACTATTTACAGAGTAATTGTTTATTGTTTAAGCGACGGCTTTGGTGGGTGGCTTTAGATTGAAACCTCCACCGGTAAATCTCGGTCCATCTGTTCTTTGTGGAGTGAAGGCAGGTCCCGCGGCCTGTTGGTAAGCACGGTCTCGCTCCCTGTAGATGTAAAAAAACGTAAATGAGTAACCATGTTGTCTTTAACTCTCTCGTGTCAAGTGAAATAGCAACAAGAAAATCCCAAATTTATTTTTACAAACTATCGAAAAACAACAAGAGCACAGGAAAGTGTTTCTCGTAGGATTTGGTATGAATGTTCGCACCCTAGAATTCCCAACCTCGTTCCCAGGGTATCTCATCTTCCCGCCCCCTGGAGGCGGGAAGATGAGAGACCCTGGGAACGAGGTTGTAGAATTCCGTGCTTAGACTCACTGGAAACTGGGTACCATATTGGTTACCTTCTAATGGGATAACGCTAGAAATGCTAGCATTTGAATTTCTATAAGGTGGCCAACTTTCTTTATCAACACAGTTAAAACCAAATTAGAGCGGTTTTCAATTGAGTCAATGTCACAGAGTAGTTTTCAATTCAGTGTGAAAAGTAATTACACAATTGAAAACAGCTCTAAAACCAAAACCAAAGTCACCACTCCAGCCAATCACAACAGACGCAGTCGATCCAATGAACCAATCACAACAGACGCAGACAATCCAATGAACCAATCACAACAGATGCAGACAATCCAATGAACCAATCAGAACTCGAAGCAAATACAAGTAGCCGACGCAAGCGCGGGAAAACGCTTGCGAACAACTCACAACTTACATTGAGTTTGGTTCTGATTGGCTGAGAAAGTAGCGCGAGATTTTTTAACCAATCACAAAGCGTGGTAGGTATAGGTTATAGGTAGAGTGAAACTTTGGATAAAACCTAAGGAATGTCATGACCATTCAAATGAAAGCAATTGAAGATTACTTTCATGAGGTGCTGTTTACTTGTCAGTGTTTTTCCAACTTAACTTTGTTTAATTTGGTATTTGTTGTAATAAAAAATAATATTTTTTGTTAGAATCAAAGTTAAAGGAGCTACGTCAAGGTGATTTTGAGGTTTTTGGGTCAAAAACTGTCCCAAATTAAAACTAAGTACCTTTGTCACACACAAAATGCTTATAGAACACTAAGAGGAAGATATTAAGTGAATTTTCGAAGAGAAAATAGACCATTATCAGACTTTTAGCGAGTTTTAAACTTGAAAAAATTAGCCCAATTGTTTCAAGATGCAAACCATTTCCATCCTGGCCATCTGCAGCCCAAGACACTTATTTTTACTCTGAGAGCACTAGTAGAATAATTTTAAACCAAACTGAACATTTATTTTGGGGTTTTTACTGATATAAAGATTTATCATATGACCCGTACGACCCTGCGAACCTTTTCTTTGCAAAACCATCGATGAAAGGCCCGTGTGAGGGCCGTACGCATTTGCGCGAGCAGGGCCGGAAAAAACCGTACGGCCCTACTACAAAAGCGGACGGCCTCGCGCGCTAAGATTTCAAGTAATTTTGTCTCCAAATTGGTCATATGATAAAATACTTATTGACTAAGTTAGGTCGGGCCGGATGGGAAAATATTTGGCTCTCGGTCATGGCGTACGGACCGAGCGCAGCGAGGTCCGTACGCCATAACCGAGAGCCAAATATTTTCCCATCCGGCCCTCCCACTTAGTCAATAAGTTCATAGTATTTTAGTTTTTTAAAGTAACATTCAAAATGGTGACAGAGCCCCTTTAAATAACACGATTTCGAGGTGATATGCAAAATATATTCATGAAATAAGACGTGTGTACTGCACCTTGCTTGCTGATCTTTTCTCTTCTGCATGTAAAACTTTTTCTTGACTTCCTGAAGTTCTTTAGCTAATCTCTCGATCTCGTATTTGTATTCTTTGACTTGTGCTTCGTACATGTTGAGTTCAGAAGACATTCCCTTCATTTGTTTCGTTTTTTCTTTGAGTGTTTGTTGATAAATGCTGAGTTGTTCGGCGACCTCTGGCCCTGGTTGTCGAGCGAGGATTTGTTTAAGTTCCATGTACAGTTTTTCTTTTTCTTGGATAAGGAGCTCTTTTTCCACAACCTTAGGAAACAAAACAAAAAGACAATAAATTAAACTAAGGTTATTGTCAACATGGAGTCGGAGCACTAGACTTCTCCTTTAAAGTTTTATGGTTTCACTTTCCGACGATTTACAGTTTTTCTTTTTTATAGAAACATATCCTTTGCAATTTAATACGATATACCTCGGGGAATTTACAGGAATGCGAAGATTGCATACCACAAAAACTCCGTGTTGAAGGGGCGATTAACATCGTTTATTATCATTTGTTTTCCAACGTTAATTTTTTTCTAAAGACATTGTTATTTACTTGTGAGATTTAAGTAATGCTCCACATAAGAACTATGGTAATCTTCATTGTTCTGCGGCTATGGCTCTTTCCCACATAGAATATCTTTGGTTTCAAGATTAGAGGAGGAGCTGATGGTTCATAATTATATTTCATTATAAAAATAAAGAAAATCCATTAGCGTCAACTAAATTTTAGGAAATGTTCGTGCTTAACCAATCAGAATAGCTAATAATTTTGCTGCTTTGATGAAGTTCGCCAAATACAATATCTTTTAAAACTTGCATGTTGTGCGATTGGTTCTCAAATTACTTGAAACCTTAAAAAAATTAGACAAAATGCACCTTGAACCTTAACTTTTGAGCAGTTTTTGAGTCTAGGCCAATGAGATCACTAGTTGTAACAATGAAAAAAGTTGACATTCCATCGTGCATAGCCGTTCAGCGCTATCCTTCTTATGCAGATCATTACTTAATAACTTAAATATTTATTATCGTCCTTTTCACTTGCTTCGAGCGTTTTTCACTCAATTATGACGTCACGAGACTGGATACGCGCGCGATAAATCTGAACCCGCGAGGCGCGCAACACACGCAGGATCATGAGAATAGAACGCAAGACTTACCTCTTCTGTCTTTTGTATTAGTCGTCTTTGTAGAGTTTGAATCTTTTGGATCATTTCGTACGTGCTTGGGTCGCTTCCCTAAAAGTGCAAACAGAAATATTCAACACCGGTTTTCGTTTTAGAAATGTATGGTCAATTAGTTCATGACGCTACCTCAAGTTTTCTCCATCTGTGGATGTTCATCGGGTTTTCGAGTTCCTCCTCCAGCGCCTTGCATCGAGTTCGTTCTCTGAGGAGCTCACGTTGCGTGTGATATACTTCGCGCCTATACGAATGGTAAAAGAAATAATAACCATTCAGTTTTTAATGAACAAACCAAGCCGCGATTTTGTGAGTGGGGTTACCAGGCAACTATTTTATCCTGCAACATCAACCAATCACAGCGAACATATTGTTTATTCAACCAATCAGGGACGAAATGGGAACAAAATGTATTCTCGCGCTTGCCACCGGCTGTTTGTTTTCCCGCGTTTACCATCGTTTGTACGTTTTTCCGCGCACGATTAAGCTAACCTAGGATTAGCGTTAAATTTTAATCCAGTTTAATAACTAATTCAGTAATGGTGTTTTTTCTCTCAAAAGCTTTTTTCACCATTCAGTTTTGACTGATTTGTCTTTAACTCAAAACTAAAACTTAGCTTTTGAGAACATTTTTAATGTAAATCAATGAAACCCTCGTTTTAACCCTGGATTTGCGTTAATCGGCTTTCGAGCAATCAGGCCCATACATATTCACAAACATTCCCCATGTTCACTGCGTTAGTTTCGTTATTGTCTATGTTTTGATTGTATTATTCTCACCGTAAGTCCTCCACGTTCGCCACACTCTTTGTGAGGATGTTTTTCTCGCGGCGAAGTTTCTTGATTTCCAGTTTTAGCAGTCGAATATCTTCTAGCCTCTGTCGGTACTGAATCTCGCCTACAAGATGCACAGGATAGGAACTGTTGTTTTAATTTTATTTATTTTTTACTTTTTTTTTACGTGTTACTAACGGGGATTTAAGGACGCTCGCGCCAATTGTTTATGCGCATCCTTACTGCGCACGCAATTCATGTCGCAACGTCATGCACGAGCGCGCGCGCAAAGGAAGAAATCTATTCACATGAAGGGATGGCAGCCGTTGCGTTAACTTTGCTTTGATGTAACTCGCTTGGATGGTCGGTGACCCCTACTTTTTTCTTCATATATTACTTTCTTTACCGATTATCTACAGTTTGTGAAAAAAAGAAAAAAATCTGTCTTGTAGAAGTTTAATTTTTTTCATTTTTTTATCCACGCGACGTCGAATTGCACTCATATCTCAGCTGTATGTTGTTTCCGAATGCCCTCTTTAAAGGGTTAACTCATTTAAAGGTTGAAAACAGTTCGAATTATTTACGAATCAGGCCCACTTTGATAACATGTGAATATAATAGTTTCTCCCCAGCGATTCATCTTTGATATTGTTTAACTAAAAGCCATGGACACCATGTCATGTTACGAGGACTAACTTTTCAAAAACAGGTATATTTCTACATACTATATCTCTTAAATCAATTCGGTGACCCCCATTTTTTTTTGCATTTTTGACATCAGTAACTCATTATCAGACCGTAGCATAAGTTTGAAAAAAATCTGTCTTGTAGAAGATTTTCGCGCGAACGTCCTTAATAGGAGATCTATCGCTAAGAGGCTTTGCCGATGTTCCATTTGGTGCATTAATTCGTCATAAAAAAAAACTTTCAAGAAACAACATGGTTCGCAAAATATCTCAAATGAACAGGAAATGCTTACCTTTGTTCAAAGTAGACTGTTGAATCTTAATCTTTTCGTATAACAAGGCAAGTTCATCGTTTCGTCTCACCAATTGTGTTCCCAATATGTCCCTCTCGCTAATCACCTAAAAACGCAAAAAAACAACTTCGTTTAATGTAGCTCCATTTAATATTATTAAACATCGAATCAAATGACCTTCTCTTTAATGTGTACTTGCGATGGCTTGCGTTGACTTGTGATCACTTTGATCCAGCTCAAATCTGTCCGCAAATAGGCGAAAGTATTTCACCGTTTGACCACCGAAACATGAGCAGTCACAATTGAGTGACTACAAGTTGTTTTTAGTGTTGTTTGCTTTGGTATGGTCGAGTGCACAATGCTGCAATGAAATGGCTTTTTACAACTTGCGAACAACTTGTGCCTTCTTGGGAGTACGTTTGGCCACCCAACACAAGCCTGTTTGGATCCGCAAGTTGAAATGTTTTAAAAACTTGCGTCGATTTGCGTTCTCGGCTGGCAAGGGTTCGTGAAGGGGGGGGGGGGGGGGGGGATTGAGGGGGAGATTTAGGGCGAGAGGACCGCCGCCCCCCCCCCCCCCCCCCCTTGGCCTGGGATTGTTATGCCCCTGAACCCCCTTAGATCCTGATGGTTGCTTACGCGCCCATATTTATTGTCACTATCAAAATTGCTCCGGCCCCCTCTTTATACATTTCCTGGATCCGCCCCTGTAAAAATAACATGTGCGATGATTTTCAATGCCCCATTGTTGCTTAAATGTTGTCATTAAATTAAACGTCATAAACAAACCTGTCTCGTGTAACATTACTTCCAGAGAGTTTAGTTATTAAATGGTGCATATATGCATCTATCTGTAAGAGCCCTACCTGATCAAGCTCCTTCTTCTGCCTCAGCCTCTCAGCATCAGCTTCAGATATGATCTTCAACAGCTTCCTCTCCTCCACCTCCTGCTGCTCAATGTAAGCCTTGGACTCTGCAGCCTGTTGCTTCATCCTCTGAAGCTCAGCCTTGAGCGCATCCTTCTCCTTTTCCACTCTCTGGTGTTCCAGATGTTCCTTGACGAGCGCCGCTTCTTTTGCCATAATTTCCTCCTTCAGCTGGTCGATCTGGTGGTTCATGATCTTCAGTTTGCGTTTCATCTCCGTGATTTCATCTTGGGACTCGATTAGGTTCTTGCTGTACAAGTTACGGTCGCTACGCACGGCTTCGTAGAGATTCTGTCAATCAAATAGAGACAATAAGCTATAGCAAATTTTATACACAGCATTCCAGGATTACTACCAATAGAGCAGTTTTCAATTGAGTGTGAAAAGTAATTACACAATTGCTTTGGTTTTGCATTGCTACGCTTTGTGATTGGCTAAAAAATCTCGCGCCACTTTCTCGACCAATCAGAAGTAAAACCAAAACCAATTGTGACTTGCTCGCACGCGTTTTCCCGCGCTTGGCGCTGCCGACATGTAATTGCTTCGAGCTCTGATTGGTTCTGATTGGATTGTTTACAACTGCTGTGATTGGTCAGAGTAATTACTTTGGTTTTGGTTTTACGACACTCAGTTGAAAACTGCTCTGTCACGCAATGCCATAGTAAAGAAATTCACCAAGCTCTCATCTGGCCTGGTAGCTCAGTGGTAGAAAGTTTGCACCGGTATCGCAAAGGTCATGGGTTCGAATCCCGTCGAGGCCTGAATTTTTTTTTTTCAGGTTCTAATTCGCGGCAACTACTTCAGTTGCTGTATAACTGTGATAATCACCTCTTTAATTCTGTTTACCGCAGTTCATATGAATTTATTTTCATATACACACTAATTTTAGTGTGTATATAAAGGTAGTAATTAGTGATTTTAGTATCACGGCTAAGGGAAGGACCATTTAATTTTTTTTTTACTAAAAAAAAGTCTTTTTTTTTCACGTACTTTCTTTTGCACGATTTTTTTTTCTCTTAAATTTCTTCTGCAGGAATTTTTTTTTGGTAATTGCCCCCCCCCCCCCCCCAACCACAAAAATTAAATGGTCCGTCCCTAAGTTAATCGTTTCCTAACCTGATAGTAAAATTATTCAGCAGTACAAACACACCTGTTGTTGCTTCAGTTTGGTTTCAGCCTCAGCGATTTTCTTCTTGTAATCAAAGATCTGCATTTCCCTGACTTTGACATCCTCCATGTGTTGTAGAACCTTTTGCGTCAGCTCGCTGGCTTCATTGATGTAACGATCTCGCTCCTTTTCCAGTTGGTAGATAATTTTACGCTGCTTTTGAGCTTCATCTTTGTAGTTCTGTTAGTACAATAAAACACAAACTACAATAAGAATGATGGCTATGAAAGTTATAGTATTGTAAATCCAGAGATGCCATTACCTCTGGAGATTGAAAATAGGGAGATTTTTTCTGAGGGTGAATTCTGAGGGTGTTGTCAGTATGTAGGGGGGTCCGGAAAACTGCATTCCTGCATTTGTGAAGTTAAGAGAAAACATTTGTTTTTGGATTTTGGTAAAATTTGGGTCAAAATCTTCCTATTGTAGAGAAAAGATCCAAAGTCGCTTTTATCCGGGAGATTTAGTAACCCGTACGGGAGACCGGGAGATTCGTTCCGTATCCGGGAAACTCCCGGATTATCCGGGAGAGTTGGCGTAAGTGTAAATCTATTTATATACATGTAAAATCTCCAACCATTAATTAATGCACTTTTTTCCGATGAAAATGAACTTTCAAGTGTATTAGGGAATAAAATTTAGGCATTCCATTCCACAATGGTTTTACTATAACAACAATTGTTATAGTAACTAATTAAAAGACATTTCTTCTTCTGTCCGCATTCTTACCTGAATTTCTTGTTCCAAGTTTTTCTTTGTTTGCTCGTGTAACCGAACAAGACCGAGCTGCTTTTGTGTTGCTCCAGCTGCTTTGAGAAGGTTCTGCATTTGACAAACATTAGGCAAGCATTAGTTAGAATTTCTAATATAAAGATAAGGAGGGACAGTGAAGCTTGAAATACAGATCTACGTCACAGGAAAGATGAGAGTACAGTACTTGTACTGTACTTGTGTTTAGTTGCCTATGTAAATTTTACCTATATGTCATGTAAAACTGAGCTGAGTTGAATAAATTATCTTGTCTTGTCTTGTCTTGTCTACATTGTCTACCGGTACATTGACTCACCTTGTTGAGGATATCCCGCTCACGAACAAGATCATCTATAGCTTTTTTGTCAGCTTCAGTCTGTTTCTTGCTTGATTCAAGTTCTGGAAAAAATGGTATTCAGGGTTTAGTTGCCGGTAATCAGTATGGATTCAATGCTTATTTACTTTTCTATGAGGGATGGTGAATGGTTTTTTTACTCATGCGCGAAGCGGCATGAGGTAAGGTTTCGGCTCCGTTTTTCTTGTTATTATTTTTATTATTATTATTTTTATTTTTTTGTGTCACGAGTTTGCATGCAAATTTATGCACGCATATTTTAAATTGTGCACTTCCGGTTCATGTCTTCACCATTTACACTTCCTGTTTAGTGACTTTCGGTTACTGTCACTTCCGGTAAAAGAGCGTTACTTACGTGTTGCGACAGCATCTCCTACAACCCTACATACATTACTATGTTCACGTTTGGTATATATGACTTAGAAGAATCACTGGCTTCATTGTGGTACAGCCTTCATTTCCAAAATATTCAATAGTAAACAACTTGGTTTGCAAGAACGATGACTGAATGAAAGGAGTAACTTATCTCCAGGTCGGACATCTTCTTATCATGTTTAAAATATATCATAAAATTTTCTTATGCATGCGCATGAGTAAAGGCTGCTTGGAGCCTCTTGTTAATTAATGTGGGTCTAAAAAAATTTAACACAAATTTCACAGGTTTCACAGTCTCGGTTTTTTTTAGTGATATTCTGCATCTCGGAGTCTCAATCTTTTTGAAGCGGTTGCAGAGTTTCAGTCATTCGGACTCACATTTTAAAAAGTCAAAAATTCTTCTCCTACCATTTCACAAGCCTGGAATTTACCATTCGCCACCCCTTCTTCATTTCTTTAATTTTCTGAAACATGTAGGAACATTCTAATACCTTTCTCTAATCCTGCAATCTGTCCTTTAAGTGTTTCCTTCTGCTGCTCGACCTCCATTTTCTGATCTTCAATGGTTCTTAGCTTTCTCTGGATTGCTTCTCTCATTTTTGTCAGTCGCACTGTGTCTTGTTTCAGGCCATTTATTTCATCTTCTTTTGCCTTAAGCTCAGCTGCTTTCTGCGCGTTTTCCGTTGCCAGCTGATCGCAGTTCAACAGCTGCTGATCGTAATCCTGCTGGACTTTGGTGAGTCGAGCATTCAGCAAGTCTGTATCCTTCATGGCTTTTTCATTTAGTATCTTTAACAAGAAAAAAAAACAAGTAAGACTGCAGTTGAAGTGATGAGGATGTAAGGAGGATGTTTCTTGGACTCTGGATCTTAACTACTTGTGTCACAATTTTTTTTCAAATGAAAAAATTGCAACAATAGCAATGGATATACCTTACAGTAAACTCTTTGTCAAAAGGCAGACTGCAACAACTTTGCAACACATCATTAAAGAGTAACAAAGTATATATCTCCTGTAATGTTCCTTCAACTAGCATTGCAATGATTTGTGTCACAAATTAATAACATTGTTTCAGCCATGGTGATGATGAAACACTGCCTAATGTAAAACTCATCAGGGAGCTTAAATTGCAATGGTGCAAGTAACAATGCACACATTCAGCTGTTATGACAGAAGTTGCACAAAATGCAAGCCTGAGAAGTATAAACTGCCTTAAGGTTACAGTGTACCTTCGGGGTTGTCTCCACTATAACAGCTCTAGCGTCTTAAGATTAAACTTAATATACCTAAACCCAGATATCAAATTAAAGCTTATAGAGCTGGCTATCTAAATATGGAAACCATTTGGTAATAAAATGAATTGTCGAATTTTTTACGACGTCTAAATTCGAACGTCCGAATCAGCTTTAAAATGCTATAACTCAAAGCGATTATTGTATTTTGCTAATTTGATTTGTTCTCGGGTTTCTGGACACGAAGCGCTAAAAAAACGTGTCGGCGATTTCCCATATTCAATTCACGTGAAAAGTTACAGAATATTTTCGAAAAGGGGAGAAAAAAAATTGGAATGATCGCACGGAAATGCCTCTTGACGAAAAAGTTTTCGGAATTAAGAAATTCGCCGACACGTTTTTGTTGATTATATGTTAGCCTAGCTTCTGTCCAAATTTAAGGAAAATCGAACAAATTTCCTTTGAGTTGTAGCTCTTTAAAGTGTCCCCAACAAGCGAAAAATTAACTTTGAGAAAACGGCGCTTAAAAAAACATATCGCTTAATAAACAAACTCCGCCCACAAAAGTGATACTGTCATTTCTCCGTCAATTTTCACTATTTTTCGATAATTTTTTTTTTTGAATGAAAGTTCATTCTGTAAACTTTATTTTGACGCCAAAAAAAAATTTTCAATAAATTTTTTATCTGAAGGTACACTGTAACCTTAAATGGAAGTCAAGTTACAGATGGTTTACATTAGATGCATCTTGCCACTAAGCTTAAGTACCCTTTGTTCCTTAAGCTGTTGTTCCAACTTTGTGATATCTTCCTGAGCTCGTTGAAGATTGCTGGCTTTAGTTTTGAGCTCAGCAGTTCTGGTTTCCAAGTCATTCTTGGCTTGCTTTAACTCCTTTTCGATTTTCTCTTTTTTCCTGGCTTCTCGCTGTGCCTCATTGCTGCGCACTTGAATGTCTTCTTTCAGCTGGAGTTAAAAAATAAAATAAATCCATTTATTAAGTGCATATACATGGAAGTGCTCACAAGAGGATGATCAAAAGACAATTCAGAGTAGCCTACTTGTAAAACACCCACTAAGTGCTAATATGTGTAATTTTGACATCGTTTACACGTCATGTAATAGTCACAAAGTTCAAGCGGTTACCAAGCTAAACAACGTTCCACCATATTGATACATTTTTAAAAGGACCTGAAGAAGGCCAGTGAAACTGGCTGAAACATCGATTTGTAAAGATTTTAACCTCGGAAAATCCCGAAAACAATTCAGAAAAAATATAATTTGTGTAAGTTACCTCCGCAATCTTCATCTCAGCTTCTTCTCTGTCTTGCTCTGCCTTTTGTTGTTTTGTAGTTGCACTGGAGAGTTCATCTCTCATCTAAAATACAAAAAAGTGACCCTGTGAATTTACGCCTATTTGAAGCGTTCTTCATAAGAAAATATAAACTGACCCTGAACTCCCGAGAAGAACGCAGCCAATTTGCAGACCTTTTGTTTTAATGACTGTTTTATCATATTTCGAGAGACTCTTTGTTCAGTGGCACTAGCTTGTTAGAACTTTATTTGTTTCTTATTCATATCTCATATTTGTACCTCACATTCTTACGCTTTTACACATTTTATTTTGCATTAGTATATATAGACGGACGCAGAATATTTTTCTTTTCATCCCTGATGATGCTGTTGATCGGCGTAAGCTTGGATTTTACCGTTTTATCGCAGTAGTTTAAGGTCTCATTTGATAATTTTATATTCTTAAAATGCCACTGAAGGACAACATCCAAAGATTACAAAACAGTGCACTTGTATGAGCCAACATTAAAATCACGGAATGTCAACAAAGGATAGATATTTAAAAACAAGAATAAAAATAAGAAAAGATCCTAACCTTGGCAATCTCAGACAACTTTTCATCTCTGTCCTTGGTCAATTCATCTTTGATTTTTAATAGCTCATTGACACTGTTTTACAAGGAATGAACATAAACAATGTGCATGTACATCAGTACCAACAACGGAAAAAAACATAATGATTACTACTGTTTGTAGCCTCCTATGCAGACATTCTTATGGCTTTTTACTTACCTCTCCCCAACAAACATTGAGCCAAAAGAAGGTTTGCATAGGAGGCTATGTGCTGTTTTTTTGCCTTGTGTGATGTGTAGACATAATGCCATGGAGGCTGCAAACCTGTAACCATGTTCAGGTCACATGACCATCTCTGCATTTGCGGGAAAATTACAATGTATAGGTCGGTTCACATGAGGAATGCAAATGCAAATGTGATCACAAGCAAACATGTGAACTACCATAATGCAAACTCAAGTGCTAAATTAATGCAAGAAATGGAAATTTTACCATTTCCTTTCACTTGTTTTTGTGCTTCAATTCACATATGTGAACCGGGGCAACACAAACTATGGGTGAAAAAAATCAATCGATCCATGCCTTCATGGTTGAAATTGAAACCAAGATGGTGGGGTCTTCTCCATCTTCGTCTGCCATCTTGGGATGTTCAAATGTGCATGTGTTTCTTGAGGGTAACAAAGGGGGGGGGGGGGGGGGTCATGATCCCGTTTCACGCATATTTGTTAAATTCCTTAGTCTAGTTCCTTACAAGGATATTAGTTCCTAAATTCACGAATCACGTTTCCAATTTACTAACTTTCACATTTGACGCACTGATTTTTTCCCTGATCACGTGTCACGCATAAACCCTTTGCCACCTTCTTTCTTACTGTGCATCTGTTTACATCGTCATGTGAACCAGCCTTAAGTTATATAATGTAATGAAATCTCTCTATTGAAGTCCATGAAGTCCATGTAGTTTAAGTTATTTTTATCCTCACCTATGATCCTGACCCATAGTTAAGCCAGCTCCTTGCTCCACCAATTTACTAAGGTTTGCTATCTCAAGTTTCAAAGACTGGATTGTTTCTCTTGCTCTCTGCTCCTTATCGTGGGCTGCATCAACCATTTTCCATGCCTTTTCAATTTCCTAAAGGAACCAAAACAGTTGATGAGAATGACAAGCAGTGCAAACAATGGGTGCAGGTTCAAAGTAAACTTTTACTGCAGAAGTAAATGATCCGTTTACCAAAGGAAAATGCAAGTATGTGTGCCCAACTTTCACAAGATAATTTTACCATGACAATTTCGCCATTGATACGGAAAAAAGAACAAAAGATAACAATTATGAATTCTGTTAGTACACAGTGGTGTGAGTGACAAAAGTGGAAAAAGTCAGGACACACCAAGGGACAAAAAAAATAATGCAGCAGGCAACTGGATAAAATATTACTGACATCCTTAGAATTTAAGTCTTAAGCTTAGATCTTTAAATGTCAATTGCTGTCTTGTTGTTTCTTGTTTACAAGTTCAGTTATGGTTACCTTTTTCAGTGAAGCGATCGTGGTTTGATCTTCTTGTGAAAGCTTTAAAGCCGTCTGAACCTTGGAGGCGTTTGCCACAATCTCTGCGTTTAGCTCTCGACATTTTTGCATCAAACGTTTTTCACTTTCGTGAGACTTTTTCAGAGCTCTGTGTAACTTTTCATATTCCACACGAAACTTCTCGAGACTTTTGTCTCCCATGAGCTCTCCAAGAACCTGTAAAAGTGAAAAGTGATTAGATTTTGAGAACACAAATCGAATTGTAAGTTTATCTTTACTTTTCGTGTAGATGCATAATAGAGCAATTTTGTATGGGCGCATAGAAGTTTAATAAAGAAATTTATCGCACGATCGGGTTCTTATTTCAAGAAATTTATAATATTTTACCTCTTGGAAATCTCTTTCGAGCGCTTCGAAGGCATTTTCTTCAATAGCAGGCTTCTCTTTGAGCTCCTGTGATTTCTTGTCCGTCTGCGAAAAAGTAAATAAACTGCTATGAACATCACGAACAAGACTAATTTTCGCGAAGTTTTACGGCCATTTAGTCTCTAAAGCATCATTAACACAAACAAGCATACTTACCTCCATTTGTTCTTTATAGTTTTACGGACTATAAGTCCGATCACAGGCAGTAAATCGTGTGTCTTTGTTGCTGCTATCTGTGTCGTTGCTTTTGTCAAGATGGCGGACGAGGTTTTGCTGATTTGTTTCTATGGTTACAGAGAACGAACAACTCCATCATACCCAGTCCTCCTCAGTTCGCGATGATCTGATAGGTCCGCATTGCGTACATAAGTAAAAATGAAGTTACAATTTTTTATTCATGTTTATTTTATTTTTTATAACTTTCAGGAGAAGCTCCTGTAACTGTACATTGGATTACAAAGAATCAATCCTTTGTTGAGATTTATCAGGACAAATCTAAATCCAGACTTAACAAAGGATCATGATATGAGAAACTATAATGAGGAAAAACAGCGAAGAAAAAATATACAACCAGAGAACGAGGTTTCCCGATATTTCGGACAGTCAAGCTGTCCTTCTTCTTCTTCCCTGAAGAAGGACAGCTTGACTGTCCGAAATATCGGAAAACCTCATTCTCTAGTTGTATATTTTTTCTTCGCTGTTTCTCCTCATTGTAGTTTTTTATTCTAAGTACTTAAAAACAGCAAGTTTTGGTTTGTGGTCGTTTTTATATAAGTCTCAACGTCATGATATGAGCGCTGTTTTAGGGGAGGGGGGAGGGGGGGAGGGGGGGGGGGAGAAAGGATTCGAAAAACGCATCATCATCATCATCATCATCATCATCATCTTTATTTAAAAAATACGGTAAATACACCAGGCGTTAACAATTTAATATAAACTACAACTTAATAAAAAAACTATGTATGTAAATTAATCTTCTATAATTTAAAAATATAACTAACTATTAAAGAAAAGTAAACTAAAATAAGGCCTGTTCTACATGAATGCCGTGTCGGAATTAATTAAGAATCGTCGGAAATTAGTCAGAGATGTTGCCTGCCTAGCAGCTGAGGGTAGACTGTTCCAGAGGACTGCACCACTATAGGCAAAGCTATTTTTGTAATAATTAGTACGTGGCAATGGTATTACAAGCTTATTATCAGAATCCCGCAAATTGTAAGAAGTAATCACATCACTCCGCTGAATAAATTTAGAGGACAAATAATTCGGTGCGAGGTCGTTTAAGGACTTATAGACCATCTCAGCCTTTAGTTTTTGACGTCAAGTTTCTAAATTTTCCCAACCTAATTCTTTAAGTAGTGGGTTGGCGTCAGTATCATAACTATAATGGGTAAGGACGCGGACAGCACGATTTTGAAGTCTCTGTAATTTGTCAGATAATGTTTTGGCACAGTTACCCCAAACAACACTACAATAGTCGAAGTGCGCACATCTGCCGGCGGTCTTTCTGGAAATGTTTGCCTACGTAGCTTGCAAATGAGTTTGTATTACAGATTGGTTTCAATTTAAACATGACAAATCTTACCCGCATACATTAATTTTAGGCCAGTTAAATAGCAAAATCCATTTTAAGCAGAGAGAACTCAAGTAATTTGGAAACTCTTTTTTAAACCATCACTTTGTCCATCTACTCATCAATTACTATCGAATTCTATTACCTCGTTAGCACTTCAATATCTCTTATTCTTCCAGATTACACAAATCCTCCCCTTTTTCGTCCCATACATTCCTAAAAAACACTTAAAAACATCGATCTACAAACCGACCGAGGCAGTTTTGGATTGCTTGAAACAACAAAGAGATGAATTATTACATAAAATGGAATTTAACCGATTTACTCTTTAAAATAAGATTAATGCTTCTTATCTCTACTGTAAGGATCAATTTGTCGACATCCGTCGTGTTTCAAACTGTAGTAAAAAAAATATGCATACAACTAATTGATGAAACGTTGAGCGATACGACACTGTTCTTAGATAGCTTTGATACTCTCTCCTCCACAGAGCCGGTTGTGCGAGCGAAGCCGTGAGTGCTATTAGGCGCCTTCAGAATTTCTTAGTTACATTATATAAGAGTCTGTTTTTCAGTAACTATCCAGGATATTTAAGTAATATGTTTACTTTACGGTCTACAAGCTATAGTTTACGTGGTAATTATATTCTGTCTCTTCCTAATCCGAAAACAACAACTTACGGCCTGCATTCTTTTTCATATTTAGCAGCTAAATTATGGAACTCTCTTCCTGATTCGTTTCGAACATCTACGGATTTTAAGCGTAGAATTTTAAATTATGACTCATTTTAGTAGCACCATGGTAACTAGTTTTATAATGTATAGTTTTATAATAGTTTTATAATTGTAGTTTTATTATGTATATAGTCTAGTATATTTGTAGCATTTTATTCTATTTTTTATTGTGCTCGAATCATCATCATCATCATCATGTCTCATCGCGCCAGTAGGCGCATAAGGCCGTATTGTGCTCGAATACATTAGCATATATTTGCTACTCTAAATTTTCGAGTTGAAATAAAGTATATGTATGTATGTATGTAAATGAATAAAAACGCCAAAGACAAGCTCAGGGGCAGTGACGCAGCTCTTACGAGGTCTTTTCTGATTTGCTGATAAAACAATAGAACAAACAACACGATAATAGATCCTGACCCTAAAAACAATAGAGCTGTGTGATATCCAGGTCCAATGAAATTAGAGGTCCAATCCAGATATCCAGGTTCAATGAAATTTGTAAAGAGCTGCGTGGTATCTGCAAGCTCCAGCGTCGCTTCAACGATCTTCTCGATCGTCTTTTGCACTTGCACTCATCTAATTGCGCGGATTTGTGCTTCTTCGACTATGTAAGGCCTTGGCATCGAATTAACAACATAATAATGGGAAAGAAAGGTCTTGACTATTCAACTTAACAAAATATCAAACAAAATTGTCAGTGCCGATCCTCCAATCATGAGGACCCATGAGTACATTTTCAGTGAACGTTCTTGGTGAACACTAATGTGACAACGTTTCAGGCCAACTTAAGCAGAGGCAGCCCAGACTCTATTTATGTCAGCCGTTGACTTACCATCTGTCCGGCAGTGTTGTGTCTACCGAGTGTTTCTCCAAAACGGTCTCGAAATGACTCTAGGAGCAAACAAACAGCAGTAAACACAACACCAGACACAAGATAAGTCATCTTTATTATTTAGAATATTTTCATCACTACAGCCATTAGAACATACCGTATTTCCGCGAATAATAACCGTCTCTCGATAAATCACCCCTCGAATAATCGCCCCCCTCCCCCCCCCCCTTTAGTGCAAAAATACCCTCTTCTTTCTTTCACCTTCTCCCAGTCAAGTTTAAAATTTACTTCTTGTAAAGGAAACAAGCTTTGAGTTTAATCGTTACAATTACAGAAAAGCTACAAAAGCACAAGTTTCATATAGTTTTCCATAGTGACGTTCATGCTATTTGACTCAGTCCGTTTCCTTTATTTCTTCGAGCTCTCTAATTAGCACATTAGCACATTCAGCGAGGAATATTTGAAATAATCGCTCCCCTGCGGTGTCCCACAGGGATCGATCTTGGGACCTCTATTGTTCTTAGTTTATATAAACGACCTCTCCGCATGCCCCCTATACTCTGTGCCAAGAATGTACGCCGACGACACAAGTCTTACTTTAGGCACAAGTGATCCAGCAGAGCTACAATCCAAATTAAATAGCGACTTAGATGAAATTCAGACCTGGCTAAAAGCTAATAAACTTAGTCTTAATATCAAAAAAACCAAGTATTCTATTATAGGTAGCCATCAGACAAGTTGGCTAATTTAAACCACCGGTTTGATATCAAGATTAATGAACATTCTCTAGAAAGAGCTAAAACTTACAAGTATCTTGGCATTGATTTAGATGAGAGCTTATCGTGGGACTCCCATATTGACTATATTGTTAAAAAAGCATCCGCTGGCCTCGGGGCTATCAAACGTGTCAGGAATTTGGTTCCTCGTGAGACTCTTATCATGATTTATCATTTAAAGCCCTCGTCCAACCATACTTTGATTATTGTAGCTCCGTATGGGGCAGTATAGGTGTGTGTCAGTCTGAGAGACTCCAAAAACTCCAAAATAGGGCTGCGCGTTTAATCACTTTCTCTGATTTAAATGTTAGATCTTCCACTTTACTCGGTGACCTTGGTTGGGTTTCTCTGGAGCGAAGGCGTTCAAAGCAACTAGCAATTATTCTTTTTAAGACTCTCCACAATCTTTCTCCGACTCGTCTAAACAGTGTTTTTAAAGCTAGATCCAGTATTCACTCACATAATCTAAGAAATTCAAAATACAACCTTTTCGTTCCCAGACCGAGTACTGAAGCAGGCAAACGAAGTTTTCAATATCGCGGTTCTGTCCTCTGGAACAGCTTACCTTTGAGCGCTAAGATACAGCCTACTCTTAGCTCTTTTAAATCATGTATTTAATTTTTATCTAATTTAATGATAGTTAATAAAGGATAGTTTTTATCGTTTTTTAAAACATTTTATATAGAAAATTAATTTAGTTAGATAATTTAAATTAGTTAAGTACTTAATCTGTTGTTAAAAACACGGCTCGATGGAAGAGCATGTATTGTGAATTGATACCGTGTCTAAATAAAGTTTACCTACCTACCTACCTACCCTCGATTAATCACCTCCCCTGGAAAAATAGCCCCCTTTAATTAATAATAACCTCGGCTATTATTCGAGGAAATGTGGTATTTTGTGTATTCCCATACATTGTCTTGCCTTCAAATCGATTCAAACGGCTGACATATATAGAGTCTGGGTAGCCTGTGATTTGCTGAAACGTCCTTTACCCTACTGAACAATTAATTAATGGTGCTACTGATGTACTTATGAGAAATCCTTAAGCTTCACATAACTGCATTAAATTGTGTCCACACGATAACACGCATATAGTTTTCTTTTAAACACGCCAATATTCATTACTAAAAATTAGTTTCAGTTTTGTGCGTATGTTTTAAGTTGACTAAGAATTTATAAAAATGATATTCACTTTCTGCAGCTCTTACAAGGTCTTCTCTGATTTGCTGAGTAAATAGACTGCGAGCAGTCTCTCTTTTTCCGCTAAAGTCAGTAGGGACGAACGCAAAAAAATAGCGTGATGAGCGAGCCGCGAGTAGCGCGCGCGGGCATGAGTAGACTGCGAGCAGTCTCTCTTTTTCCGCTAAAGTCAGTAGGGACGAACGCAAAAAAATAGCGTGATGAGCGAGCCGCGAGTAGCGCGCGCGGGCACCGGCAGGCGAGAAAAAGAGAGACTGCCCTGGGATCATACAGCAGTTCAGAAGCCCGGCACACCGGTGACGGAGTATTCTGATTGGTCGGTTTACAAAGCGATGACGCGTATCTGTCATCGACATTACTTAGCGTCATGCAGGGCCCAGCGAAAATCAAACTAATTGCAAGAAACCATTGACAGTCGATAATTTCAAACTAATAGATCCGACTACCTAAGAGATTCAGAGAGAGTGAAAAACCTTACATTGTTGGTAAACCTAGAAAATGGCTACATGAGCACAGCAAGAGGTCAAACAAAACTGAAGAAAGCCGCCGATTGAACAGAGCTCCAGACTCTGAAGAAAGCCGCCGAGTTGAAGAAACCAGAGTTGAAGAAAACCGACGAGAATACAGCATAATTTCAAAATGACCTCCAAATCGAAGCTTGCTCAAAGCCTACATGCAATGTTAAAGGTTTCACTGCAGAGCTATTCTAACAAATGCCACGATGGCATAATAAAGAACATCGCTATGAAACAGACGCCCCGACAAAGAGGTCAAAACTAGCAGACAGCTTAAAAACACAAATGACCTCGAGACTATAGTCTGTATCATTTTGCGAGTTTAGAAGGCTTTTAATTCAGTCACCTCGAATTCTCCATATACCCGCTACAAATACATGAAACATCATTTTGCGAGCTTAAATATAAAATGGCTAAAACACTCGCGAGGGAGTCGTGTAGGCCTGTCACTCTTTATTACACCAAAATGGGCGGAGGTGTCAACGTGTGTCAAAAGGTGAGCTGTCAAAGGGCTTCTGAACTGCTGTATGATCCCAGGGCAGTCTCTCTTTTTCTCGCCTGCCGGTGCCCGCGCGCGCTACTCGCGGCTCGCTCATCACGCTATTTTTTTGCGTTCGTCCCTACTGACTTTAGCGGAAAATGAGAGACTGCTCGCAGTCTCCTGAGTAAACAATAGAACAAACAACACAACAATAGACACTAGCTCTGAAAACAATAGAGCTGTGTGATACCCAGGTCCAATGAAATTAGAGGTTGTAAAGAGCTGCGTGGTATCTACTTTGAGTTTCTGTACTGAGCTTTTAGGCGGGACCCTTTTAGGCCATGAATACAACTTTATTAAAGGTCAAAGCTAAGTAATAGTAATCCACTGCAGCTGTGTTTATTCGATTTTCGGGCTACAAGCTGGATTCATGCAGCTTTTTAAACTGTTTCAGTACACCCATACCTAGGACGATGGAAATGGCCACGGTCATAAATACAACATGACATTCTTGTTTCTGAAAACTTGGCCATTATTTTAAAGAAAGTCTCGGAGTTCGGGAATTATCCCTTACGTAGTGCAAGCCTTGTATTTCCAATTGTACATGTTATTATGAGAGGTTATGGGAAGATTTACACCCACACATGATCCGCTTTTCTCTCGACAGCCGAGCACGCAATTGCATGCAAGATCATGACGGCAGAGCACGGACGATAGCATGCAATATTCATTCAAGCTAAAATTCAGATGGCAGAACATGCAACCTTCAGCAGTAAAAGCACTACTTGTGTTTAGTAGATATTTGAGCTGTTCTTGAGCAGGGTAGTTAAGTTTATGACAATATTTTGGTCATAAAGACCCTGAAGCTAAGAACTTACTAGTTTCACCACAGGGTTCCCACACAAACTGTGTGACCGTTCGTATTTTTAAATTTAGAGGAAATGTATGGGAATATGGGAAAAGGTTCACTTATCGTAATATTTTGTGATGAATATTCATATATAAGATCAAAATAAACGTACCTTTACCTGAAATGTTGTGTGTTGTCGTTCTTGTAGCTGAAAACGGCGAATTTAAGCGATTTGAAGGGTTTTGCATCGGACGTTTACCTGAGGTTAATTACGCTCAGGTAAACGTCAACGCGACAACATTTCAGGTAAAAATACGTTTATTTTGATCTTATATATGGATATTCATCACAAAATATTACGATAGGTGAGCTTTTTCAACATTCCCATACATTTCCTCTAATTTAAAAATACGGTCACACAGTTTGTGTGGGCTCCCTGTGGTTTCACATGATTGTTTTGGGCGGTGTTTGAATGCCGCCGTAAAGCTTTTTGAATAAAATTTTAGTAGTCTCATAGAATTGAAGACACTTAAATGCCTCCCAAGAACGGAACGTGCATTATAAATTAATCATGGCAACTGAAAATAATTATTACCTTCCGCGACGGTTGACCATATACTAAAGAGGGAACGGACGAAAGTTTAATACTGAACCAGTTACTGACTGATTTGAACCTAAAAAAAAAAAGACCTATACTGGACTTTGAACCTTGCACATAAACCGCTTTCTCTTGGAATCTGTCATGCAGTAAAATACTGCCATCTTGAATTCCTACCTTTTTAAGTTGAACAAGTTTTTGTTATTTCTCTGCGTGTTCAAGAAACGGGGGTTATGATTAGTATTTTGAAACTTGAAGTGTTTTTTACGGGGGCATATATAATAATGACAATAATGATGGCATAGATCCAGCAAAAATTAATTTCCCAGACACTGTAATTAATCCGGCCTTTTCTTTCGTTTCCCGAAAAAAGCATTCTTTCTACCAGTTGTGTACAGTTTGAGAATGAGTAAACCTTGAAAGACGAAGAGAATACAAGAGTTTTCTTGTCGCAGCTGGTGAAAGTTCTCTCGCGTTCGTTCAGTACACTGCCTGCCTGAATTCACTCTCAAAGAAGGTCAAGCCTCGATTTGCAAAATGCACGCTTGGGGCAATGTTGGGGGTTTCGTGCACTGTTCTGCGTTTTCTTGAAAAAAAAATCTGTTGCCAAAAATATCAGAAAAGAAGGTGTAAATGCTTCAGTGCCAGTGTACGTGCTTTCGCCCAATTTCCGGTTCGCTCCACCCTATCAAAGTATCGGGCACGATATGTGCCTAGACAGGCACTTTGATAACAAGCGTGATACGGGCTTCAATGAGATAAGGAACAATATTGTCAAGCAATTATTTCTGAATGAATGCCCAGGGATGGCGAAGCCGGGGGGCTGGGAGGGGGGGGGGGGGGGGTGGGTTGGGGGGCGCTTTAGCCCCCCAATTTCAAGCATAAAGACAGTAAAGATATGAAAAGAAATCAAAATATATCGCGTCTCTGGCGCTCTCTTTCAAGACCCCTTCCCCCCCCCCCACAATTGAAAATACGCTCCGCTGTCCTTGATGCCCAAAAGAAAACGGTTCACATATATAAAGAGCGCATTATAAGCAGTGAATTGGGATTGAATTCCCACTGACACATGCTAGGGATACGTACAGGGAGGATGGGGATATCGTTCAGATAAAAAGTCACTGAAAAGTTAACCCACGAATTCAGCTAGGCTCGATTTCCGCCGCTTTCTCGCGTCCGCTCGTTTCCCGAACAGCGGCTGGTAGTCGAGCCTAGAATTCAGCCCGCTTCTAATCCGGCTCCCGGCCACTAGACTGAGGAATTTGTATTCGCAGGCTACTGGAAACTTTGCATGTATTTTTTTTTTTGGGAAACAATCAATTATTTAAATGATCTGTTGAGTATATGGTAACAGGGCCAAAGTACAAATTCAGGCCCAATTTTTTTTTTACATTCCCCGTGATTTTTAAAAAAAAACAAGCAAGGAGAGAATATCTGAGCACCACGGGAAAGTATCTACTGCCCAATTGCTTTTCATTCTACTCGCAAACTTTAAAGTTAGAACAATATTGCTCAATGTTTGATCATAGCAAGGTCTAGCAATGACAATTAAAAATGATTGAAACTCTGATGCCTGGGGTAATCTCTAAATGCCTTATTTAGTATTCAGTCTTCAATGTTATCGCGTGCCCTTCTGCAGATTTCAAAATTGCGAAATAACAGAATGTCTCAAGTTTTCTGGGTCACGTTATATCCCTGAAAATACTTGTTGGTGCTGGACACATATAGATATAAAAAACTTTAAAAGCGGAAACCTTTCAATTCGTTCCTGTAATCCCAATATAAATTTTCCACTCAGATGTCAAAGGGCAAGTAGGTATTTTCAATGACAAATCATTCATTTAATACGGCGTGCTGCACAAAACTATCTTGCGATTTATTTTTCCAGCTGAAGCATTTGATGTTGTGATCATCAACTTTGACTTAATTTGATGACTTAACTCAAGTTAACTCAAAGAGAACATGATTTTTCAATGAATGCATAAAGGTGATGCAATATCAAACGCGGTGAACTGACAATGGTTTCTATTGTATTGAACGAATCCATTGTATGTTGAATTATATTTGTTTATACGACCGTAATAAACTGCGAGCCATCATCTGTCTGATCGCTACCGCAAACTTTGCAAAAAGCAAGGAACAATTTTGAGCGAAAACAGGAGCGCTGTATTATATTTTAAACATTTCACGAAATTTTATGCTTCGAATGTCATAGCAACTCGATCAGGGAAAATTTTGCAATATTAAAATAGAAACGCCTGCGGATTGGCCAATCGCAGAGAAAATACACGTGACGTCATGGTTTTGCACATGTAAATCAGTGTGACAAAAGGGAAAACTACTTTTGCTAGTCGTGGTTTCCGAAGACAGTTGAGGGCAACCTCTCGCAGATTTGTGCAGCTTTGCACCGATCTCATCCATCTAGAGCCCTAACCAGGGGTTGAGAGAGATCTGTTCAGTTGTCACTGTCGAAGGTAAAATATCTTGGAGTGGTCGAACGATTAATAACAGGCAGTTTACAGCATCATTATTGATATCGATTGCAACAAGGCGAGATTGTCGAGAATGATTCCTGATTCAGTATTCCCTGATTCACGTGTAATACCTGCAGAAGTGAAAGCCTTGGTGTTCGACTGCGATGGGACTCTCGTCGATACGATGCCGATCCACTGGAGAGCGTGGTGTAAAATCTGTAAAGAAACTGGTCTGGTCTTTCACAAAACGGACTTCTACACGCTAGCTGGCGTGCCAGGCAAAAAAATTATCAATGTGTTAGCAAAACAGCAAGGAATCAAGCTTGATCCGTACGCTATTTACGACAGGAAAAGGAAATATTTTCTAGAAGGACTAACGACTGTATCGGCCATCCAGTGTGTTGTTCGATTCGCTCAAGAAGCCCATAGACTGGGAATCCCAACTGCCGTGGCTTCGGGAAGCTCGCGCGCTCAAGTACAGAAAGGTAAACGGCAAATATTGCATTCATGGTCAATAACTTATCTAATACAAGAAAAATCGGCAGCCTATATACACTACACCATGCCACACCCCTGCTAACATGGCTTAGATTGTCTTGTATAACTGTTAGCTTTCTTAATAGAACGACCTTCGTGATATTCGTGACAATTCGATTTTGTTTTGCGCGGTGACCACCGCCCCCGACATACCCTCTTGGGATTTTATTTTGAAAATTTCATTATAGTTTCTAGGGCACTTCTGTGCGATATAGTTATTGTAGAGATTTTTGGAACGTTACCATTTAGAAGAGACGGGTTTTTGCATGATTATCTGCTTATCTCGACATTTTAAACTCCCTTTTATTGCGAGTTCAAAGTCCAAAGCGAATACAATTGTTTCTTGCGTGTCCGTTTAGGAATGAATATTATGCATTTATTTCCATGAATGAGCTAAAACGTTTAATAGGACTTTATTCGCATTCGATTCTTGTTTATTTGAGAGTTTAGGGTTGTTTATGACCCGGGTAAAGGATATTTGTTGGTTCATGTTTTGAAAATTGATGACGATTTGGAAGGAAAATTTTCTGGAGGTGTGTTGAGGGTGTGTGCGAAATGTGCGATCTGATTGGTCGGCACCCCAGGTGGTGTGATATTTTGTAAACATATGACAAGATTTGGAGCACGTATTCTCTCTACGGGCGAAAATTTCGTCAAAATGCCCTAGAAATAGCCGAAATGTTGAATATTTTTTCAAATTGTAACTCTTCCATGTTAGACTGATACAAAACAGCATGAAAATTTGGACTTTTACGTGCGAAACGCGAGAGTTTCGAATTCTCATAAATTATTGACATTATTCAGAATCTTAGAACCTTCTATTTACGGTGGTTAACAACAGCTAAAAGCCATTTTACATTCAAAACACTTTCGATTTTTTGTAATTATACACCTCTTCGTGAATCTTTAGAACTTAAAGAGAATATATTGTACACGCGGATTGAGTAAAGGATTTTAAGTTTAATAGGATAACACTAATTCGCAAACAATCTGTCGTGGGATATTGGTCAATGTATTAACATGTGTTTGCGAATTTTAGCTCTCAGGCTGGCTGGAATTGAGCACTTATTTGATGTAGTACTGGGCAATGAAGATTACAATGAACACAAGCCAAAACCAGATGCGTTCATCACTGCAGCTAATCGACTGGGGGTTAAACCAGAGGAGTGTTGGGGCTTTGAGGACACGTAAGTCTATAAACTTAACTTTTCCCGTGGCTGGTTTTATAGTTTGTTATGCGATGCCAAAATTTCAGCCAAGCAGGGTGTATATCTTATTAACACCAAAATATTTGTCACTAAGATCCAGCTAGAACTCTGTCTTTAGCTAAAATAAACAGCTTTATGTACTATATATGTTATTTCTTACTTCACAAGGATTAAGCAAAATCTTACATCAGTTTTAATTTTACTTTCTAAACTGCACCAAGTTTTAAGTTACTCAGCAATATAGGTTGTTTGTACTGCAGCCATGGTAGTGGTCAGAAACAATAGAAATCGTTTAAATAAAAATTGAATTTTATTCCCAAAGGAAAGAAATCTCATTGTTCTCAGACCCCCGACATGGCCGCCATACAAACCATTAATTATCAAGATAATAGATTACCATAATGATCAATCATTAATTTGCATGCCTGCATTTAACTTTTCAGAGATATTGGCCTCGAGGCGATAAGACAAGCAGGATTTTACAGAATCACAGATGTCCGACAAATGGAGGGATACCCTGTTAGAACAGATGAGAATGGACTCAAGATCACCAAGGGCACCACAGAATTTGACAGCCTGAGATATCGAGCCTTTACTATGTAGTACTCTAATATATTATATATGTTAGCGACTTCTAACCTTACATTCTTTATGGTTCAGTGCAACTTTAATATGGTGACAAAAGTTTGAAACTGTTTTTTCTTTATTGTAAAAAATATCAAATTTTGTTTTGTGATGGAATATATAGAGGAAAAGCTGGAATTTTTGCAGTTGACACTTGGTTTAATAAGACAAACAGTGTACTAGTTGTATAAAGGATTAATCTGTTTCTATGGGAGGTTTTTACCTTTACAAAAATGTGGTACTTATAACTTGTGAAATAATATCAAAATGCACACATTTATAACTTTTTGTACAGTTGTTTTTGCATTTATTTAATGGCCAATGTTTTAGGAAATGTGTTGACAATTAAAGGTTGGGTTTGCAGGGGCTTGGCTGTCAAATTTATAATCCCATGGAATTCAATTTTTTCTGGGATTAATTGGTGAAGAAAGTCATCATATTGAGGTTGCACTATAACTTTACTAGTTAAATAATTTTGTATCCATACACACTGTATAGTTTTGTATTGAAATATTTTAGCAAAAGCCTGTCACTTGTTAATTTTTTTGACCATTTTAAAGATTTATTGTTTATCCAAAAATGGTCACAAAAATTTTAGTAGTAATAATATATTGTTTTAAGGCATAATTGACCTATTATTATATAAGCACACTAGAAAAAAGTATGCAGTAGTTATATTAATATTTAAGATCCCCAAATTTTCTTGGGGTAGTCAAATGGCATTCATTTGGGTCAAATATTGAATGGGTAAAGATTCACATCAACAAGAAATTTAGACAACTTTAAAAATTGCTGTGAGTGCAAGTAATATTCCAAACGATGCAAGTTTTGTTCTTTGGATTAGACTAAATTTCTGGTGCAAGGGCCAAAAATTTGCTCTTAGAGTGATTTTTCTTCAACTGGGAAATAGATAGTAGGATTTTACGCCGTAGTACTTTGTATCAGTTTCTATTATCCTCAAATATTAGAGCGATTACAGTTAGAGTGATTTTACTTCATCTGTGAAATAGTTAGTAGAATAGTACGCACTTTTAGACTATAATTCCTTTGTTTTCTTTTGTTTAATTTTGACTATCACACACTAATTGTTAGATAGTGTTTCACAGATAAAGTAAAATCACTCTAGGTCTAACCCGTGAAATAGTTAAGAGAACATACTGCTATTAGACAATTCCATTGTTTTCTTTTGTTTAATTTGGACTATCACACACTAATTGTTAGATTGCATTTCACGGGTTAACTGTAATCACTTTATCAAGGTCTAGCGCTGGTGTAATAGATAGTGATAGATAGTGTTAGACACTAACTAATAGTTTCTGTTTCACAGTTGAAGTAAAATCGCTCTAATCAAGACATGGAATATAAAAAATATCATCAGTCATTGACGTCAAGATGATTAGGCAAACCTGCATTAGAGAAGAATTCAGGGTTGTTTAGATGTTTTTCAAGAGCAACAATTCAGAGTTTTATCTCTGAATTGTTGCTTTTGAAAAACATCAATAATATTACTTATCAACAGAGAGAAGCATACAGAAAGATAATTAGCTATATATTTAAAAATTATCCATACTATGCAGGCGGCACAAAAGCATCCAAAGACGATTCTGTCTGAAACGCAGTAATATTGTCAGTAAACTCAGAATTATTTAAGATGGTGGCAGAAAACATGCAGTCACATCAATAAAAAAACAGGGCTTAACAATGTTTAAATCATTTAAACTGGGATCTCTTTAATACACTTTACATTGTAGCAGATTAACCTGCCAAAAAAATTTAATGTATACATTTTACTGGACACGTCATACTAAATGAAAATAAAACAAAATAAAATTCACATTGTATATTTTGCATTTTATTGCCCCCAGAAACAAATATTTTGCATATTATGGTAACTTGAATATCTGTGCTGTTTCGAGCTTCGCACCTGCTGATAAAAACAACTTTTGGAAATTTTTAATTTTTAAAAAATGAAGAGCAGATAGGATCCTCAGAAGAGTTTTATTCTCGAAGTCCTTTACTTAATTTGCAGTTCTGATCTTCCGGGAGAGAGGGGGGGGGGGGGGGGGGGGGGGGGGGGGGGGGGGGGGGGGGGAGTCGGGGGAGAGAGGGTGCACTTCCATACACAAGCCATCTGAGACCATTATTGCCAGAATCTTCAAAGGCACCTCTACAAGGTAGGGAATAGGCTGTACATGGGAATAGGCTGTAGTATTTCGGCTAAGAGGGACAGGTCCATTTTTGTCAGAAACTGTTGATACTCCTTAGGTCATAATTTTTTTTGTCTCCTGTGTGACTCATCCCATAACGACTGGCACTCTCAGCCGCCCGGTGCCAACGTTCAAATGAAAAAAAATGTATATATATGAAAAAATAAAATTCAAAAGGAATCATAATCATAACCCGAAGGCATAATTATTGAAATTTTGATTTGAAGTGGTTTATTTTTCCACGTCGAGTAGTTCCGGGAAAGCGAGTCATGGCTCATGCGGCGACGAACTGACTGACGTCATAAAACCTACTCAACAATACAACCTATTAAACACTACTTGTACCTAGAACACAATACAGTCGTCGTACATGAGCCATGACCCGGAAAAGTTCATTCCGACTACACTGTATGAAAATTTATAACCTGGATTTTCTTAAGCTGGTTTAAGGTTGCTAAAGTTACTTTGTTCGGATGGGAAGTTCGTGAAAATGGATATTAAAGTGTCTTTGGAGCGAGATAAGATTGCTGTGTTTTGATACATGTAGTTTGTTTTTATGCCGAAGTGCACAAAAGATCACGAATTTTGCATGACTAACGTCACCAGTGGTTTCCTGCCGCGTCAGAAATTTAAAACTTTTGAGTTTTAAATTTCTGACGGCATTAAAAATTTGCATTTGCCGCCACCTTTGTTTTTATTTAGCAATGAATTTGTTTCGCGCGTGAATGACGTACGTGCGGTACGCGGAGATATTGGACTCTAATCTGTTGGACTTTACGTAAGTCTTAATCCCTTATCTCAAGACGAAGCGTGAAATTATAGCCCAAAACAAGGAGTCAGTGTATAAAAAACCTGCCATGAACAGTCATCTCTTTCAGTTTTAATGTCTTTTGCGCACATACTAGCCTTTATTTTTTTAGGTAACTGCAGATTTTTTGGGGTACTGGAAATGTTCTCCAGTTGAGGCAAAAATCTTGTCGGACTTCATCAACATATTAAAAATATTGCACTGTCAGATACAAATGTCATCGTAAATTTATCTAAATCAGAAAAGGGCATTATGATACATACAAACGTTTCAAATACGTTTGTGAGCTGTGATATGATGGCAATTCTACGTCCGGCCCTTCTTGTAAGGTTGACCTTGAACTGCCATTCCGACAGGTCCAGAATCCAAGAGTCCGTTTCCGCTCCACACTTGCGAGACCAATGTCCGTGACTGCAAACACGACGCAAATCACGTCTTTTCATTCATTCACATTCATGCACGAACGTTCCTGAATAGCGATGACCGGAAAATGCAATTTATTCGTAGCTACTGACCACTTCGACATTTACAAAGCATGACAAAGGGCACTTCTAAAAGCTAGATATGCTCGGCGGTCGATTAACTTCGTGAACAACTGGAACACACAACAACTGGACCAACGACCGATTGAGCCAAGGAATTGAATTCTTATGACCCTTATGGACAAAGGGCCAAAGCATCAACGAGCGTAACTTACGAAAACTTCTTTCTTCTACGAGGTGAAGTTCAGGGATTGTAACACAGTTGTCTGAAAAGTTTCGTTTTGTTTTCCGGCTTCTGAGCTGAATCAACGGAACTGACTTAACTTACAAGTTCAATTTTGGTATAAGCTTTAAAAGCTTTTTTTTGGCGGGAAGGAATTAGTTCGCTAAAAAACAAACACATTTAATTCATAACACAGTATCATAAGCCCAGTATGCTTTTACCTGTGGAAGCAAAAGCTCTGATTTTCGATTGCGATGGAACATTAGTGGATACAATGCCATTACACTGGAGCGCCTGGTGCGCTATTTGTAAAGAGACAGGTTTGAAATTCAGCAAAGAAAGCTTCTACGCGCAAGCCGGAGTTCCGGGTAGAGAAATCATCCGCGAATTAGCAAATGAACAAGGGATTACTTTGGATCCGCTTGAAGTGTACGCTCGCAAGAGAGCTTTCTTTCTAAATGGACTACAATCTGTTAAAGCAATACCATGTGTTGTTCGATTTGCATTGGAAGCTCGGCGAATGGGGATTCCAACAGCTGTGGCGTCCGGTAGCTCTCGTAGTCAAGTTGAGCAAGGTATTAGCTTATTTATTTATTTTTTTAACAGTATTGTTCCTTTTAGCTCTTCATTTAAACTCAAAGTTTTAAAGCCTTAGTTTCTTTTAACCTCTCACTTCTAACTCTATTTGTTTTGTTTTAGCATGGGGGTCAAAGTCCATTCCTTTCTCGCGGTCTTTGACCTTTGAACAAATTGCTTCACAATTTAAACTAAAGCAACTGATTTTAACGTCAGTTACAGAAAACTTGGGTCTTGATTACTTATAATCATACATGATATTCCTTTCATTCCTTTTCCTTTAAATTTTACTTTCTTTAAAGACTTGAACTTGCAGACAGCTGCCCCCAACTCAATAGATTTAATACCACAAGCTTAATTAATTCACACAAATATTGTTTATATTTACGGCAAGATAGCATGATTTTCTCTGTTTTCATCACACAGCATTGACGGAGGCTGGCATTCGTGACCTGTTTGATGTAGTTGTTGGAAATGAAGACTACGAGAATGCTAAACCCAGTCCGGACGCCTTTCTGACGGCTGCTAACCGACTGGGCGTGTCACCACAAAGCTGTTGGGCATTTGAAGACTCGTGAGTATTGTTTTATAAGATCAGAAATAGAAGTAAATAGGATTACATTATTTACACAGTTGTCTGCAGAAGCTAAAAGGTGTTTTTTCAGCAGCTGATTGAAATTCTTGGTAACCTTAAACCCCACTATAATATGTGGTTCCAAAAAATGTCCCATACCTCCCCCATGAAAGGTTATTGGAAATTCTTAGGAGTAGGGGTGGGGGGTCTCAAAAGCCAAGGAAAGTCTGAAGCTAAATTGGAATTTCCAGGGGGATGGGGGTCCAAACCAAAAAACCTTCCATGGGAGAGTAAGGATAGTTTCTGGTACAAGTGCACATTACTCCAAATTAACTAAAACAAAAACCTGTTTCTCCTGGTCAACTCTATTGTTGTTACAGTAGCATATTTCAAATATAACTGGCTGGGCTAAATTAACATATTTCCTTCCTCCTAAGGAAGGTTGTTTTGAGGGGTTGATGCAGGACTGTCATTTTAATGCCAGCAGCTGGCCATTATGGCCAGCAACTGACTGGCAACTCAAAGTTTAAAAACGACTCAAGGACAACAACCATTGTGGGCTACTTTTAGTTTTATGATCACCTATTTTCCTTGTGTAGCTAGCAACCTCAAAGCTAAATGACAGCTCTGATGATGATGAACTACGTCTAGTTTGTCGATTGACCACAACAGATCGAAAAATTCACTAAAAATTAAACTTGTCACGAATCCACAGTCCCGCTTGAAAAACCAAACGATCACAGCCGACGTACAGCTCAAGCACCTTCCAAAAAACGTCGTTCTGGGCCCATAACCTATTGATTTCACAACGTTAAACAAGACTTATTTCAACATTCTACAGCGACCGTTACATTCACACAGTAATGAAGAATGAAAAATAGCTATTTAAATGTAAATTCAAACTAAAAGTAATTGTTTCAATAATGAAGGAAAAAATTTGCGGTCCAATGATTTTCGAAATTAAATATTACTGTCAAACTTGGTGAATAAATTATAAGTCAAATAATAACTGTCAAAACTGTTTCAAAACAATAACAGGGGTGGTAAAAGAGGAGGAACTTATTCAAGTAATTAAAGAAATTTTACCCTGAATAACTTGGACTTGAATCAGTTTTATGTTTCCTTATTGTTTTCAATTCAGTTACATGTAAATCTCTGAGTGGTCACTATCGAGCTTGTAAGTGACCATCTTGCTTATAGCTTCAACTTATGAAGTCCTGGTTGAATACTATGCATTCAAACATAGTCATACAATGTGTTACATTTTTTTCACAGGGACATTGGCATAGAAGCAATTAAACGAGCTGGTTTTGCCAAATTTGTGGATGTACGGCATTTAGAAGGTTATCCTGATGGCAGCAGAGTTGAATGTAAGGGGTGAACAGAAGCCATCTGTACAACATCAAGTGACATAAAATGCAGAAAAAAGAGGTCCATTTCGAACAACACAGAAGCAAGTTCTTTGCAGAATGTTTGAGCTGATGAGAGGTGCATTCATGTTAAAGTTCTCTTCTCTCAAGTGTTGTAAAACCTGAGTAAATTCCATGGGAGAATTTCAAGTCAAGACCTATCTCTGATCAGAAATGGTCGAGTTGTTGAACCTCACAAATTCCTTAACAACAAAATATCAATCTAACATTACAGCTGCACGTTAGGAATTTGGTGTGAAACTTTCACAGTTCCAGTTGAAATACATATTGCATTAATTTTTAAATTCTACCCGTCTTCAGGGAAGATATTTTAGCTTTTTTATTTCTGGATCTGTTGTTCTTAAAGATTTTATACTAGGATTGCACACACCTAAATAATTGTACCATAATAATGAATAATATTATTTTATTCAGTGAATAATTCTCCATGAATTTTTAGTTATACATAGCCTAATGTCAAATGAATAAAGCTACATAATTATTTGTATGTATTGTTAAAACGTACCAGTGAATGAAAGTTAAAAGCTGTGATTGCAAGAATTTTTATGAATCTCAGTCATTTCTTACAACCAAGGTTTAGTGTCTGTGCAGATTTTAATGCATTATTTTAAGAATAATAAAATGTGTTTTATATTAAGGGGTACTGGCAAATAGTCTTTCAAAAATTAAGGGTTTTTACAGTCTTGTTTTTTTGAGCAGTTCTCCGCGTCTCGGAGTCAAATTTTTTTTCAATTTTTTCATGAAGCTGTTTCATAGTCTGGGTCTTGTCTCCTGGTTTGCCACCCCTATAATAATGATTTTTGTTCTGTGAATTGTTGTGATGTGGGTTTCAAGAGCTCTTATAGAGTAAAGGCTTCTGGAAATATTAATAGAAAATATCACTTCATTAAATAATGTACCACAATGTTCTGAATCATTTGTGACATTTTCTTTAATATTGTCGATATTACACTGACATCTATTTAACAATTATAACACAGACATCAAGAGCAAATAATCTATTTTTTTTTAGTAAAAATCTACCAGGCGTTCAAAACTTAACAAGACAGGCTCGCATTTTTATTGAATAATGATATATGTAAATAACAACCGCACACTGCCACCTGCACACACTTTCTACAACAGGATAGATAGTGAGTAGTGTAGCCAATAAGAGAACAGCGTTCATGATAGAAAGCTAGTAGATTTATACTAAATGCTGGTTTTCAAAGTTCTGGCCAATTTTAAAAAGGTCAAACACTGTTACTAATAATATCTCTTTATGCAGAATGCATAGATGCAACTTTTCTATTTGGTCTAACCATAGTTACAGCCATGCTCCGTCACGCGTGACCAGTAATTTTGAGAATGAAATGAACATTTGAATATTTCTTTGTAACGTCCGAGATTTGCATGAAACCTTGAAGATCTCTGTGGAAAACACTTTGAAAGTCACGAATTAACGGAAAATAACTTCGCTGCACGCATAAAAAACCTAATATTGTTCGGATATGTAACATTTCAAACAAAATGATATTTTGTTGCCCTTTGTTTCCAAAAATGCGGTAAAGTTCTCACGGGAATTCCGAATCTCGGAATGAATTTTCAAAACCGACGCGTAATCTTGAAAACTCCATTCAATTTTTAAAAATACTGGTCACGCGTGACGGAGCATGGCTGTAATACAGTGCAATGGTTATGAAACCTGAGAAATGTCTTTGTTCAATGTTTTTGTTATCGTTTTTTGGCCTTGACCGAGTTCAACACAATAGATGGTGAACTTTTGTTCGAGCAACTGACTAATAGAAAAATGGTGCTATCAAGTTATTCAGTCGTAGTGTGTAGTCAAAAAACAAAAGATGTGCATGGTCAAGTACAGTTCAACATAAAATGAAGCTTCTTTGTAATCTCCATTGAAAACTGCAAGGTTTCATAACCAGTCCCTCGATTAACTATGGTCTAACTACATGTATGTTAAAAACTGGAAAAAAGTGGTCAGAAACGAAATTATTATTAATAATGAACTGTTAGTAGTAAAATATTTTGTTCATTAATATTTTATTTATTTATTGATAATAATAAATCAGTTATTATGAAATGTCATTCATTCAGCCTAACTGGTAACCGACTGAATTTTAAATAGGTAAATAATATTTCATTCTTTTATGTTTTATGCATGTAATACATGATTTTAACTGTCCAACTTGTCAAGTAAACATGTACACTGTAAATAATAACAATACATTTTTATTGCAAATAACAATGATTAATACTTTGCACCTGTAAGAACAACATTACTTTTATTCAGACAACACACAATATTTATTTTATTTATGCTGTTAAACATATTAACTTCATGACATTCCCAGTCCTTTTATTGATAGAGCACTGGAAAATAATAAAAATATTAAATAAAACAAATTTTTAGGAAGACAAATTTAATGTTTCAATTCTCTCAGCAAATTACTGAAAATTAAGAATGTAGCGCACAAGGGGCAGTATTGAAAGCAGCTCTTTTTCATGTTCTAATTCATAAAGTGATTTATTGACTCAAGCACTTTCATACAGTCATCTATGTTGTGGTGCAATTTTGTCCTTGGTGCATATTTTATTTTCCCTTGTTTAAAACTCATTATCATACATTACCATTCCCCAAAACAAAGAAAAATAAAATTTGCACCAAGGACAAAATTGCACCACAACATATACAATCTGTTGTTCCAGATAATACCCATCCCTCACCCATGGCAGGCATGCTGGTTACCATTTTTAAATAAAATGTATTAAAATACATCAAAATATTAAAATACATCAATGACAAGTTATAAAAACGTTTCTTGACGTGATTTTGATGCAAAGTTCTGGCATATGTTCAAAGGAGCTATGTCATGGCATATTTGAGATTTTGGGTTTAAAACTGCCCAAATTAAAGCTAAGTACCTTTGTCATACATGAAAATAATGCTAATAAAACACTAAGAGAAAGATATCAAGTGAAACTGCTAAGAAAAAATAAACCATAATCAGTGTTTAAGCGAGTTTTCCAAGACAGAAGCGATAAACTGAAAAAAATTAGCCCATTTTTTTCAAGATGCGATCCATTTCCATCCTGGCCATCTGCAGCCCAAGACACATATTTTTACTCTAACAGCACAAGTAGAATAATTTTAAACAAAACTAGACCATTATTTTGGGTTTTTACTGATATAAAGATGTATTTTTACACTAAGAATGGTGGCATAGCCCCTTCAAGAATGTCAGTGTACATGTATAACCCTGGGCGTAGGGGACCCATGTTTGGGTAGGGGGGTGCCAACCCAGCTTGTCAAACCCTAAGCTTGTTTATGACAAACATTTACACTTTCCCTACCATGTTTATGAATCATGGAGCATTTGATTCCTGACAATGATCTATGGTCAACAATGATGTAATTTTTGTTGGACAAAAGGTCGTACTGCTGAAAATGTTGGGCAGAATATGTCCTGGTAAATTAAAGACGTATGTGCACACCCGGTCTATGACAATGTCACGTAAAAAACCCATACCCTATTTATGAATTTAAGGGTAGCCTCTGGGGTGCATACCTTGTTCTTTTGGCAAGCGGAACATGACATATAACCTGCCTCATGGACTGGTCGGAGGCTAAAATCTACAAGCCTTAGGAAAAACACAACAGCTATTCTGGGTATTATTTTGTTACATCCTGCTAATAAAATAATGTTCCTAAACTTTCGCTGACATTGGGTGCTGTTACATGTATGTTCAATAACTTTATACACCTTATTCAAAAATGGCGGCCGATTTATTATTCTTTTGTATTTATTTTAATTAGCCTCACTAGCCTCATTTTAGAGTATAAGTTTTTTTGAATTTTGCACATGCTAACGAGGCTAGTGAGGCTAATTAAAATAAATACAAAAGAATAATAAATCGACCGCCATTTATGAATAAGGTGTATGATACCTCTTGATACATAATCCATGATAACAAGTTTGATAGTGAGGGAGCTTCATTTTTAATTCCTATCTAAAAACAGCAGAATCTGTTCATTGTCACAAGGCTGTTTGATAAGTATTTCTCGTTGATATATTATGCTCCTAAGCAGACACTTGCGCAGTTTGTGGAGTTTCTGAATGGGACTTATCTGTATGCAGGTTGATTAGCGTGTTGCTGCTTTCTGCAAGTTCGCTGATTGTAACTCGTCCACGCTGCTTGATAAACTTGGCTACAGCTTGGAGCTCCTCAGGGGAAATGTAAATGAACTTTCCACGGTCATCTGTCACCCCTGAAGGATAATTTTTGATTAATAGAGACTAGAGACTGGTGCTGAAAAAACAAACATGGCAATGCTAGAGTGCGACAGGAGGGATGTCAAAAATAGTGTTAAAAACATGATAAAAGCCTGTCTATTCTCCTGTCCTATACTCCTTGCCTCTTTGTGAAGTGTTTTTGCTATAATTTGCAATAGAGCTGTTTTGAAGAGTAACATTGTAAAAATAAAACTCAAGTACTGGCAATTACTTTGGCCATTCACAATGGATGCAGATAAAGAAATGAACTAATCTGGGGCCAGTTGCATAAAACTTAACGCCTGACGTAACAGCTAACGTCAGACGTTCAGTTCAGCCCAGTCAAAGTTACTATTTTAACGTCAGACATTAGCAGTTACATCCGGCATTAAGTTTTATGCAACTGGCCCCAGAACTGTTAGCGAATATACACAACATGTATGTAGTACTTATGTAGCTGGCACATATTTCAGATTGGTTAAGAATGTGACCTGAGCATACAAATGCAAAAGCAATCTCAAAGTTACTTTCAACACTCAGCAAAAAACAGCTCTATTATGAATTGTAATATTGCGCTTTTTTCCATTTCTCTCACTTCTTTTCTTCTAAAAAATGAAAGGCCACTTTCCTCCACAGTTTCTCATACCCCCCCCCCTCTAACCTCTAACCTAATTCCTAACCCTAACCCCTAACCCTACACCCCCTCCCCCTGGGGCTGGGATTTCACTGCTCCTACTTGAAGAAATGGGATGGTGATCAATCAAAAATCATCAAAGAGTCACCCATAGGTAGTAAGATGCATAAAATGAGGAGAGGACATGTGGAGCTTTACATGGAAATGTTCTGTCTGTCATTAAACAATACCGTATGATGGCTACAACCAAAAATAATGACTTTCCAAATACAAAAATCCTAGACCATTGTGCCTCTAAAATGTTAGAAATGAGGGGTCATAGTTTAGGTTCAAACATAAATGTATGCATTTAATAAACCATTATTAAATATCACTGGTCAATACCTGTAATCCTCTCCATGTCCTGCAAAGCCTGCAGTCTATCAATAGCATCTTGTGTGCGCAGACCAAAATGACAAGCTAGTTCTTCTAGTAAAACCACCTTGGATTCCTAAAAAAGAATGTCAATTGAAGGGTTTTATGCCAAACTATCATGTTAATGAACTATTCAGTTTATTTAGCCAGATGACACACTTGTAAGTGACACAAACAAAAGCCTCCAAATGAGGGGAATCCCCTCAAAGCAAAGGGTATGATGAAGCTAGGGTCCTTTCAACAGAAAAAGGCCCTAATTGATAAGGGGCATCATAAAACTCTGTCACAGGAGCATTCAAAATTTAGTAAATAGACTTGTAAATGTTGCAGTTAATTTTTTATTTCAGGTAATTTTTGTTTTTCCTTTGTTTCAAATTCATTAGCATAATTATATTACCATACCCAAAAACAATGGAAAAATAAAAATTACCTGAGATAAAAAATTAACTACAACATAAACAACTTACCTTAATATAGGTGACAAATTCCTCAAGAAGGGCATCAGACTGAAACAAACCAAAGTTAACGCATGTAAGTGGCAGTTACATAACTGCACCTGAATAGTAACATTACTCTTATTATTTCCTCAGGCCAAACATGGTGTATAACATGACAAAATCTTACTTCTTCTGCAGTCTCCCCCACACCTTCTTCTTCAACCGTAAACTGTTCTTTTAACAGCAGATATTCTTCGTGTTCTTTGCGCTCTTGCTCCTCTTTCTTCTTGCGTTCTTCCTCTTCCTGAAAATAACATTTTTATGGCATTTTTATAGGCTCTTTGGTTATATATGTTGTGGTTTAATTTTTATTTTGGTTTGAAATTTTCAAACCAGTTTAATTTTTTATCCTTTGTCTGTGATTATGATAATGAATCTGAGACAAAGGAAATGAAAATTAAACTGGTTTGAAAATTTTTCAACCCCCCCCCCCCCCCAAAAAAAAAAAAAAAGAATTAAACCACAACATCTATAAATATGCCCTGGACATGAGTATTTACATGCTCTGGTATCAGCTTACTAACATTTTACTAATTCTATAGAAAAGAAAATTCAGTTTAAAATTTATTTATTTTATTTTATAGTTTATATTAATTTAAGTAATTATTTTGTGTAACCAAAAGTCTGGTCAGATGCTCTGAGGTACATAATACTGTACAGAGACTTGTGGCGATCTCGGCCATTTACTAGGCTCTTAAGTGACGCCTTTTGTGTACTGCTGGGATCAGCAATATCAAAGGCACAACATGTGGTGTATGGTAATTCAACTGAGTGGAGTACAATTTGGTCTGATTTCAATTTGTGTGATTTCAAAATCAAACAAGCGCACAGCACAAGTTCAATTTGAAATCACAAGTATGATTTCAGACCAAAATTGCACAACATGAAGTTCAATTACCACTTTATTACATCCATTTTGAAATCACACAATTTATTTCCCCAAATACAGGATTTTAGTCAGTACCAATATTGATGAGACTTATAGATGCGATTTAGAGCAAAAAATAGTGCGATTCAGGAATAAATCGCACTGCTGAGAGCCAATCAGATTGCAAGGATCACCAGTGATTTCAAAATGGATGTAATATATAAAGAAAGATGGTAAATAATAAATAAAAGGATGGAAGGTCGGGGAGTCAGATTTGTTCTTTGTTCCACAGTTGTGATATGATGAATATAACATCTTTCTCATTTCACTTTTAAGCTTTAAAAAAAAATCCAGTTACCATCTTTCTTTACATTGTATTTATCAAAAGAACCCAAGCAGTTAACAAAATAGATTGTTGTATAGAGTGTTTTTGCATGATGTCATCAAAATTAAAAAATCTTGACTATACATCCTACAAATTAAGCTGTTTCTAACATGGTATGTGGATACCAGTGTAATAATCTTTCACAAAAAGTTTCAGGTTTTAACGATCTTTCGTTTTCGATTTATAAAGGTCACGCTATTTCAGATAAGCCGTTAAAATAAACAAAATTGAACTAGTTGAAAGTTATTAATGAAGTATAGATGCTTATAAGCCGATTCCATGCCTCTTTTTATTAGTGAATACAATATTTTGTGATGAGATTTTTGGTGTTATTTATAAGACTTTGAAGTCTTTAAATTTTTGGCCGCCATGTTGGTGTCCCTAAGTGGGACACCAACATGGCTGCTTCATACATTTCTTACTAAAAATGTCTATACTCATTCGCCTACATGTATAACTCTTGAATGAAATGCTCTTGCGCTTCAAAATTTGGCCCAGATGTGTAGTTTTAAACTCTCTACAATTTTAACAACAATAAACATTAAACATTAATAACACAATAAACATTTTAGAATTTAAAACTGCTTCTGAATTTTGATATGACGTCAGTGAAAACACTCTATAGCACATGCATTCATTGGTTGATTAATGGTCGCAAGACATCTAACAAACAAACTGTTTCCCACCACACATCCATGAGTGGGCAACATTTGCAAAAGCCGACAACATTTTCGACGTCAAGGGTAACAGTGCACTGTTGCCTACTAGTGCATGTGATCAGACCATGACAAAAGATGGCATGGTTGTTAATATGATAAGATTTTGTGTTGCTATATAACAAATTACTTAATGGCTGATCCCTCAGGAAACAGTAAATATTGTTTCCTTTGCTGAGACTTCGTCTCAGGAAACATCGATATTCTCGGGGAAACAGAATTCACTCTTTCGCGAGGGATCTGTCATTAAGTATTTTAATATTATGTAAATTAAATATTAAATTAAGTAATGGTAATGAATTTGGTTTAGAAGTCTAACATGTAAATCTACTGATGGCTTGCATATACTAAGGGACGGACCATTAGAAATCTTGGGAGGGGGGGTGACAATTCCCAAAAAAAAAATCCTGCAAAGGAAAATTGTCTAAAAAAAAATTCGTGCAAGCAGTTGACCATAAAAAAATAAAATCCTGCAAGCCAACTGGTTATATATACATTTATTTATTTATTTATTTATTTATTTTAAACTGGAACATATGAGAGTATGACATGCTCTCTGGTAGTAAAATTCATCAAAAAGCAACTTCAGGTTGAGTCAAATGCTGTCAAAAATAACCTGCCTCAAAGGTCTATCTGGTACATGTACCAACATCAGGGGCGGATTTAGGGGTGGGCCGAGGGGGCCGCGGCCCCCCCTTTTGCCTGGGATTATTATTATTTTTTTAATATTTTAGTTAGCAACGTCTGTCAGATGGTATTTTGCAGCTTTTGCTTTGTTTCCTGAGATATATTTCCTTTATTATCAATATGAACATTATCAAGCGTTGTTCGAATCAACCCGCCTTTATAAACAAGTTTCAAGAATGTTTACAGAAGCACCATGGGAGAAGACCGCCTCAACGCACTGTTGCTGCTCTTTGTTCACAATGACGTAGCTTTAGATTATGGTGCAATTGTTGACGACTATGCCAAGGGTAACCAGAGAAGGATGACATTAATCAACCCCTGCAGTGACTCTTCTTAAAGTCATTTCCACGGGATATTTCGTTTGTTTAATTTGTTTTTGAAAAATTATCTTAAAATCTGTCATCCGAAGCCTTCATTTTTGGTCACAAATGTTCCCAGAATGCAAGCAGTATAGCATCAATTTTCCGGGGGGAAATGTTGCTGCTTTCGCGCGAGGTTGCGTTCTCGCCGCAATTGCTAGCTATTGCTGTGGCTCATTTTTGATTTAGTATTATTGTTAAGTTGGAATAGGTCATGTCATTCATCAAAACACGCATCATTTTAAAAGTGTTTATTGTACTTCTTTGACAACCACACCTTTATTTTATTAAATATTTCAGCATTTCTTGTTCAATATGGAATCCAAGCAATTGATAAATTTAGGCGTCCAGAATGCACCAGATTGCATCTCCGAGTACTCCAATTATCAAAATTTTTCGGGGGGGCATGCCCCCGAATCCCCCTAGATTGTCACGCCTTTGGCGCTCCTGATGGGCGCTAACGCGCCCATATTGTCACTATAAAAATTGCTCCGGCCCCCTCTTTATAGATTTCCTGGATCCGCCCCTGAACATCTTAAATTAAAACCTTGTTTATGTACATATTTGAAAACACTGTAAACATCATGAAATATGTAACCTGCTCTACTACACGCAAGTATTTTTTTTAAATACATTACAGATTGTCCAACCGTCCCGATTTCGTCGAGATTACCCCGATTTTGCTTGAAAATCCCGAATCCCGACCAATGTGATCGGGATAGGAAAAATCCCGATTTTGACATCCGGTTCTGTCATTTTCGTCAAATTCTCATAATACTCACTATACAAAAAGACGAAATTGCGTATACTTAACTCTGATATCCAGATAAACTAAAGAAACAGCAAGAAATATAAAATGAAATCGAGTACTTGTATGTGGAGCCACACAAAGAGACGCAAAGCGACGAGAAGCCACATCAATTTGCCAAACATTTTTGACAGAAATTGTTGTCTCAGAACACTAGAAATGGAGTTTCAGAGCATCCAGATTTCAAAGTTTTCTGGTGGGGCATGCCCCCAGACCCCCCTAGCGGCTCGCGCCTTCGGCGCTCGACCACTCAATCTCAATTCTTATTTCTGGCCATTTTTTAGGCAAAGGTTCCACAGTCTGACTTAAATATACTCTCCAGCGTTTAATACCAAAAATGGATTGGGCCAGGTATAAAACAAAAAATTGGAGCTTGCATGCATTTATAAAGAAGATCTCAGAAAAAAAAACCTGCAGGCTTGCACCTCCCAAAAAAAAAAATCCTGCAGGAAACTCGGGCCGAAAAAAAAATTCATACACTGAAAAATTTTTGACCCCCCTCCCAGGATTTCTAATGGTCCACCCCTAACCAGTCTCTCTTGTTCTCTCTGTCGTTGTGCATCCAGTCTCTTCCTTTCTTCTTCTCTCATTGCCTCTCGCTGTTTTCTGTCTTCTCTTTCAGCCTCCATTTGCTTGAAAAAGGAAAGAGGTACAATCTTACTTTTAGGAAAGACGATATAAAACATAATACACTATAAAATATAGCATGTAGCTATTGTGTCATGTAACACCAGCAGATTATTCACACCTGTTTTCCCAAACCTTTTCTTTCCAAAATCAGAACTGAATGTGACATACAGTCGGACCTCTATTAAGCGGCCACCCTCGGGACTTTGAAAACTGGCCGCTTAAAGTGCCCATAACGATTTCGTATTCATTTTCTTATCTAAATCTATTCGTTACGCAATGAACGTCTGCGAAAAAATTTTTTGATTTCAGCAAAACGTGAATTTTTTATGATTTTTTAAAGTCTTCGAAATCCTATTTTTTTGCGGTCGACCCGCCCCGCTGATAAGAATGGCAACGGGCTCATAATAAGCTCACGTGATCAGTCTGTGACGTAGGTTCAGGAACCTATGTTCGTGAACACTTGACATTTCAGTGCACAAACAGAAATATTCTTTGTTGGAAACCTCTAAAAGTTATTTCAAAAACACTCATAACTGCGTATCTGGCATGGAAGAAAACGCATCTGGCACGGAAAGTGAGCAAACCGCCGATGACAGTAGTCAAGATGAATACGAAAGTATCGAAGTTGAGGTGACTGGTGGTGATGATCGAGGAAGCCTTGCTGCTTGCGAAGATGATTCGTTCGAACCATATGCCGACGAGCCGCTAGCTGATGAGGATTGGTTAGCGAATTATAGGAAAGAACAAGAAGAGAAAACTGAGCTGGAGGAAAATTTAACGAAACGCCTAGAGAATAGAGTGCGAGTTGGTGACTGGTAAGTCCAAGTTGTTGCATTCTCTTGCTTTACCTGCGCTGTTGAACTTTATATATGTCAAGTCCTAAAATAACTTTTAACGAATTATTTCACTTGTAGGTGTTATTGTGGGAACTGTAGCGGTGATTATCTAAAAAACATTAGCGAGTGCTACTGCTGCAAAGAATTGGAAGGATGCTGTGAAGCACTGAAGAGCGACATTGTGAAAGAGGATCTTGAGGATGGGCAAGTGTTCAAATGCATAACAGAACACCCTGGCTTCAAACCTGTTTGCCTGGAAAAATGGAGCTTGCGGCTTGCAGGTGGGAAATACCGAACAAGGGACAAGCAAAGATACAAGAAATTGGGGTAGGAGGAAAGGTGAGAAAATCTGATGTTGGACATGTAGCTCAATACAAGTATGCAAATTAATAACCAAAGTGCTGTGTCCATTCCAAAGATGATCTTGGCACCATGATTACAGATCACCTTCACTTTATCGAACATCGGTCATTGTAAGTTCTAAATCCAAAATTATGCTATATTGTTTCGGTTGCTGCCCTAAATAGTTTCCTTGCAACTCTTGATAAGCTATGTGAATGTGTGTATTTGTGTAATACACAAATCCTGCCATTGTGTTTGTGTTGGCATTTTTTCTCACCTGTTGTATTTATCTCAATCTGGTGTTCTACCATGCACCTTTAAAAAATCGAAGTTTTGTCAAGCACTTGTTTTCGTGATAAATTGGCTGGATTTTGCTCAATAAATTCACTTGGATTATTTGTACAGTCTGAGTAAGCCTGGTTTTCTAACCCATAATATTTGTCAGTGTTTATTCTATTGTTATTTTTTTTTTTTTTGCTGCCATATCACCCAACATGTAATGATGGTTGACAAATAGCATGTTGTGGTCTTTTGTTGTGCTTTGGGATTATTTATTAATTTTATTTATTTTGTAGGTATCTTCGATCAGTTGCCTACAGGGAGTTTTCAAGGCTGGTTTATGGTTTTATGGGTAAGAGAAGGATCCCTTTACCAGCTTGTGCTTATACGGCCATACGCAAGGCATTCCCTGTACAGGAGGATGAGACCCTCACTGGGTTTGAACTTGATGACAACCAATGATTTTCTTTACCACACAGTCCAGTAGTGTGCCAAGATGCTAGTAACGTGCACCATATTTTTGACACAAGTTATCCCTCCCTTGGTTGCTCTCAGAAATTTTTGAAGGCCCAGTATCACCCAAAATGCATTGCATGCACAATGCCTCACGCAATGCCTCGACAATTGAATTTAATGCACAAGTGAGCTCATTATCTGAAAACAAAAACAATCTACCACAAAGCAGAATGGGTGATACTGAGCCTTCAACATTAATGAGAACCACCAAGATGCTTTTCCTTTGAAAAAATGTTCAGCCGTCATTCTTATATTTATTCTTCAAATATAATCATTGAACTAACATTACATTGTAATAAACATAGCCAGTTTTATTTTGCTGAAAATGTGATTTTATACATGTAAATCAAGTGGATGGGAAATAAAAAGTAGAAGCTTGTCCACCGCAGTAGATAAACCCACAAAAAGGCTGTACACGGTTTTCAACTGACCATGATAGCAATGCAATAAATGTAACACAATAATTTTCTATCCTGTATGCTATGGTCGGGAGAACATACTACACACTGATTTAAATTCTTGAGGCCCTGTTAGGGTAAATTCCATAATCAACTAGGCATGAAATATCAACAAACGACATGAAGTCACCAAGGTGAATCTGTAACAACAAAAAAGAGAACTGCTGTAATACAGTGGGAAAATACTGATAGAGGGACAAAGCTTCTTTCTTAACTCATGAAATAAAGAATTCAGAGCTCAAGACTAATGCTAGACATGACCGAAATTTAGTGAAAATTTGTTTCTGGCTGGCAGATTTTTGCTTTTACTAGCTATTTTGGATAGTACATTCCACAAAATGGGATCCATGAAACTGCTAATTATTATTTGTGATCAATACCAGGGCATAAACTGAATCAAACTGATTGATGGTATACTGTAAAGAGATATTGCACTGGTACCCATACCACTGATCACTTAGAAATATAAAGAAATCAGCAAAATTAAGTACAGTGAACAATTCCCTTTTTTCACCCACTGTGATTGCATTCAATCTTTAGTTTCACTCAGCATGACCAATAAGGTCCTCACTGACCCTTTGATTATTGAAGTCAATTTTGGGTAGTGAAAATAGGGTTACTGGCCACTTGGCTAGTAAGCTAAAAAGTTAGTCTCAAGGACTGAGAAATTTAATATACAGTCTACGTGTAAATGCAAACAAAACAGCCTAAAAGGCTGTCATCATTCTTGTTCACTCTTTTCTATTTTTGGGACAGTCTGTAACAAACTTATGTCCTTTCATTGGTTTTTTACATGCAGAACAAACTGGACGTGCCCTTGTAGTTTGTCCTCTGGGTTGTCGTTCTGGCACTGCTGAGAAAGAAAGAATATTGTTTTTTAATGTTATTTATGGTGGCTCCATATTGTTCAGCCCTCTTGTCTTTTGTATTCCATTACAGTTAGCCCGATGGTTTGGCTAAAAATCGTTTACTTGAAACCAGTAAATATTTTATCAGTCAACAAAGTGTTAACTACACGACATTTGTTGCCATGGCAATGGGAAAAGAAGTCAAAAATATGCTATTTTGGACCGTTTGAGGCTAATAACTTCTAAACTACACTGTGAAATTTTTTGTTTTCGATATATTTTTGTTTAATTGGCAAGAGAAACATTTTAACAATTTTTTAAAAAATTCTGTACATAGAGTTCAGGGCTACCTTACATTTATGTAAAAATGACGTATCTCTGAATCCTATGTACAGATTTTTTTCAAAATTGGCACAAATGTTTGTTATGTTTATAAGACAAAAATATATAAAAATCAAAAAATTCACTGAGCAGTTTTGAAGTTATTAGCCTCAAAAGGTTGAAAATGGGGTCTTTTTGGCCTCTTATTCAAAGGAAACAAAGGTACTCACTGCAAGTGCACTGTTTGTACATTCTTGGTTTTCCACCTGGATAGAACCGAGTTCAACATCTTCGAATACCTGCAAAGATCCATCCATAAATTGCCTTTACAAAAACCGAGTAACTGAATTCCTGAACAGGCTAAATCTATCCACATACAGTGTAATGCAATATATGATGACAGCTGGGTGCAAGTCAATTATACCTACATGTACATGTAACATGACAACTTACAATGGGTGATTCCAGAAAATATCCATACCCTACCACGGGCGGCATCTTCATCAAGACCCCCCCTTGCCTTAGGAAATTCCAAAATGTTCAATCCCCCCTTGCCCTCGGAATTCCAAAACGTTTTATCCCCCCATGCCTTCGGAATTCCGTAATCATTCAAACCCCCCTCAGGAATTTCTGTTTTTCCTTCCAACTGATTTGAGAAGCCCCTCTCTAACTTTCAAACACCTTTATTTATAATTTTCAGCCCAGCGAACGATCAATGGAAAGACCTGATCTTTCTTTGACTTCATTGAAAAGGAAAACAAAATTAAAACTATTTTTACCTGCAAAACTCCATGAAGCATGAAAGTAGTAGCCAAATTTTTTTATACAAGAGAGAAAATTTTTGAAAAACACCAAAAAACCTTAAAAACAAGCTCCGATACACTTCGAACTTCTTCAACGTAAGCTTTGACCACCATTTTGTATCCCAGAAGTCTAAGCGAGCACGCTATTTACGTGCGATGGTTCTTAGCGTTGCGTGATGACAAATAGCGGCCCTTAAGGCTGGTTCTCATATAATCGTCCCGGTCGCCCCGGTCGTCCGAGTCGTTTCAAAAAGTGCACGGACGACCGGGACGATTATATGAGAACACTTCTGAGACGACCCGGGACGATCGCAAACGACCCGGACGACTGGGACGATCGCGGTCGCTTGAATAGAACTGTGTTCTATCCGGACGACTGGGACGATCGACCCCAATCGGGGACGATCATATGAGAACTACTCTCAGGTGACCGGGACGACTGAAGCTATCGAAGCGACCCAAATGTTGTCGGACACAGTTTACGACTGCGCTATTGACGTTCGAGACGACCGGGACGATCATATGAGAACTCAAATCGCTTGAGTCGTCCCGATCGTCTGAGTCGTTTGCAAAAAACTTTTGAAACGACTCGGACGACCGGGACGACCGGGACGATTATATGAGAACCAGCCTTAAAGATCCGACTCATATTCTCTTGTCTGATAATTGATTTTACACAAATAAACTTGTGATCCGTTTGCTTTGTATAATTTCTTTTGATTTGACAGGGATTATTCAACTGTGGTAAGTTTTTCATATATAAACCTTGCAATTTGAACCGAGGAATCTAAATTGAACAATCTTTCATTGTACTTTAAAACACTTGTTTGAATACATGCACAAAATAAATGGCAAAAGGCGAAATAATTTGGCGTGTTAATTTATTATGACGAATTCTTATGCCACTTCAGTCGACTGGGGAATTTATCTCCGTTTAAGTTCTTGTAGTGTTTTAATCTCCGTTCAGTCAACCAACTCGTGATTGGTGATTTGGGTTAGCAGTTTAAATTTGCCATTTGTGGGTGTATACCAAGACCGACGGATACCATATCTCGTATATTCAGACAGTTTTTGCCTTAAGCCCGCCGCAAAGCTCTGCGACAAAGCTTGATTTCTGTGAATGAGAAAAAATCGCGAACTTTCTCGTATGGAAGCCACGCACACTTACGACAAAAATTTCAAGTGAAAAATATTAAGCATGTTTGATTTTTTTTTTTTGCCCAATTTTTGTCGACAACAATGGATGAAAATCGTGTCGTAAGGAACCGCAAACCTTCCCATTAAGTCTAAATTTAGTTCGATTTTTTGTTGCATACGACAAAAATCGGGCCGGGCTTTGTCGCAAAGGTGTGTGGCGGGCATTATCGAACACTTACAGCAAGGAAAGCCCCACTGACTTTAGCTCTTCACTTTCAAGCATGAGCATAAGCGAAGAGTGCCTGCCCGCAATCGTTGGCCTAAACAAACTTAAGTACATCGCTGTTTTTTCTGAAGGCAAGATTCGGCAAGAGCGGCATGCTAGCGATAACAAAACACTGGTCGTCCCTGAGGACACTGGATTGCCAAGAGGGCTACTTTTTCAACGAGGAGGAATTGAGACAGATCGTCTGCAGCAATTACCTGTTAACTGGTTTGATTATTCCATACGCCTTTGTGGATAACCGCACCTTCAAATTCATAACTGACAGCCTGGAAAATTTAACCCATATTTGCGTGTGTGAGACTAGTGTTACACAGGCTTGTGTGGACAGGATGAGAAGCAAAAGGCCCAGTTTAGAGATTGGTTGGAATGTAAACCATACACCGTAACAAACAAGTGAACAGTTACGACGCATCTTCACATTTACTTAGCATAATTTTCACTGTGGGCAAACGAGGTGAAAATGCGGTGCTTGTATAATCGTTTTTGCAAATCCATGCTTCCCACCAAAGGTATACAATTTTAGTAAAACCAGCAAATTTTTTAGCGCTTATTATCTTTAGCTATGGTTAATAATTAACCCATTTCTTCAGAAGTTAACTACAATCAACTCTCCGCTAACGGACACTCTCGTAAGCGGACAGCTCTACTTACGCACGCCTTTTCAAATCCCCGTTTTACCTCCCAGTCAAACTCTGTATTTACACATTCCCGTAAGCGGACACTCTCTCGTATTTTAGCGGACACGGACACTTTTGAACATGAAAATTGGATTTTTCTTTTGTTTACGCTCTCTCCTAAGCGGACACCCCATGTATAATAATTGAATCTTGGCAATGAAATTTGTCTTTAATTTGCAATAAATCAGCACAAATATGACCTTTACAGAGCAACAGAACAGTGGGGATCGGTTTTGTCAAATCTCTATTTGTCCGCGGGAAAACAAGCTGTCCCTTCGTTTGACATTAACAAGACTCCGACGTAACATTTGTAGTATCAAGTTATGGCCACGTTTGTCATGGTCTACTTTCCTTCTTGTTTCTGTTTTCAATCACTGACTGTACTAGAACACTGTATCCCAGATAATCAAGCTTGGACTTGAGCCACGGTCACGAAAGTTGTTTTAACATCACCATAAAAAAAGTATTTACAAGGAATTTCCAGACCGTACCCAGCTCCTCTGTTGACACGTTCATTACCCGGGACGTTTACCCATTATGATGGCTTTCCCTTTGCTTCTTCCGCACTTTAAAAACTTGGTGGCAAATACAGCCATCCTCAAAGGAATGTGACCAATTATCTCATCTAATCCAGCAACTGTGTTGGCGTGTTCCTTGGCTGTGGTTTCAAAACTGCAATCTTCTAAATTAGTCAGGAACCCGCGCATAACTCCGCATAACTCTCCCGTATGCGGACATCTACCCTATTTTTCTTTGGTGTCCGCTTATGGGAATAATTCTCGTAAGAGGACAGCTCTACTAACGGACACTTTTTTTGCAATTCCCGAGGGTGTCCACTTACGAGAGAGTTGAGTGTATCATCAAATCTGCTTGCAAATGCTGCATTTCACGCTCAATTTGTGTCGCAAGCAAAGGAAAAGCTTTTGCTTTTGTTGCTGTTTAAATTATCCAGTCTATTTGCACATTTTCCGATCAGTCGGATGTAAAACGTTCTTTCACTCGAAATGGGCATCCGACTGCCATCCTTATATAATTTTTACTTTTACCGCGCAACTAAGTTAATACTTGGGCTATGCAACGCAGATTGTCACAGCAAGTATGGAAAACAGTATCTCACAAATATCACGGTAGTTATTTTGTCTTTGAAGATTGTTCATGTGTGATTTATACAATTTTATAGCGTGAACAGGTCGATTTTTCCCAACAACTGGCGCGCGGCTAAAAACTACAAATCTGACAGGCGTTCCAAATGACAGTGAGAGACTGGCCCGAGTTTCCGCTCACGACGCTTTCAAAACATTTGCGAACGATTGTGCCAGGTGGGAAAAATGTGTCTTTTATGTAATAATATAGGCGGTAGGAAACGACAATTTTTCAAATTATTAATCTAACATACAGTATATTAACATTAGGCCTTCTGGTGCTTTGTTTGCCTTTCTTCTTCGTAATGAAATGTACGTTCACAGTTCGGGCTCGATTTGCGAACTTGTATTTCCCTTCTGGAAGTCCAGACCTGAAAATCCCCCCATGCCTTCGGAATTCCAGTCCAATGAACCCCCTCGTGTCCTCGGAATTCCAGTCCAATGAACCCCCCCCTCCCCTTCAGAATTCCAAGATGCCGCCCGTGGTATGGGTATGGATATTTTCTGGAACCACCCAATTCCACAAATTGTAGTGCACTCCATGTTGGGCTGGAGTAACTTTTTAAACATAAATTTGTTTTTAAAGCCTTCTTTTTGAATGTTTGCCACAATTTCTTCTTGTGCCAGTGAAAATTGAAAAAAGGTTTAGAAGCAAGGAGAATTTCATACAATACAGTACACTTGATGTTGGGGTGCCAGTTCAATACTGTAAGTTGTATAAAATAGTAACTTACTACATGTGAGCCAGTTTCATTGCCTTCTTCTTGTTGGATGTCTTTGACTATTATAATCAATGTCAATGTCTTCAGGTTGTGGCTGCAAAAATTAAGAAAAACACAACATACAAACTTATTAACAACCACTGGTAATCAAGTAGCTCCAAACATACAAAGACATTGATGCTCTGGGAGTTGGAAGCCTTTTTTGTTGGGCTGGAGGTTTTTTTTTAACATAAATTTGTTTTTACAATCCTTTTTGTATAATATTTGCAACAATTTCTTCTTGTGCCAGTGAAAATTGAAAAAAGGTTTAAAAACAAAGAAAATTCCATACAATACAGTACACTTGATGTTGGGGTGACAGTTCAACACTGTAAGTTGTAAGAAATAGTATTACTTACTGCATGTGAGCCAGTTTCATTGTCTTCTTCCTGTTGGATGTCTTGGATTTGACTATCAACAATGTCAATGTTATCAGGTTGTGGCTGCAAAAATTCATAAAAACACAACATACAAACATATTACAACCACTGGTAATCAAGTAGCTCCAAACATACAAACTCATTGATGCTCTGGAGTCGGAAGCCTTTCTGTAATATTTATAAATTACTGTACAACTGTGGTAGCTTACCACCTGGCTGCACGTGAAAGGGCCGGAAACAACTGGGGCTGTCGCTTGTGACTCGTCTGGTTCATCAAGAGTGCTGAGGCGAGACTTCGCAGATCTCGCAATCTATGAAAAAGACAAAAACAGATACATTGAGATTTCATAAACTTTGATGGTACGGGGTTCATTGTAAATTTCAGAATTGTAAATCACATTGAAGGCCTTGAGCACTTGCAAGAATAATTTCTTACCATTCGCTTCTCCCTCCTCTTCGTCGAAGGCGGCTCGTGATCTTCTTCCTCTTTGGCTTGCTTTGTCGGGTAAACACAAACCCCGGTATCATCTCTTTTCAGCTCCCGCTTCGTCTTAAAGTCCGGGTTAATCGGCCTTGTAAAGTCGTCTTCCGTGAAGTGTTCCAAACACAAGGAGGACGTTTTTCCCGGCACCACGAAGTTAGAGGCGGTACGCAGCTCTTACAAGATGAGCTGTGATTGGCTAATAACATTTTTCCAAAAAATCTTGTTAATCCAAAATATAATCAAAGTAATGAATTAAATAGATCGGATTTTTGACTGACGAGGAAAAAAATCTTAAAGGCCTCCTCTTAAGGTAGTTTACGCGAGGCCATGTGTCGAAATGGCTACAAACCTAAGGAGTAATTAAAGCGCTATAGTTCGTGATGCAAGCAAAACAAAGAGTGAATGGGATTCACATTTGTTATTAATGAAGATTCTTGTCATGAAAGCAATAAAAGTAACTCAACTACTATCAACTATTACACGGCAGTATTCATTTCATTTCTTTTTAGTCTTTTTAGTCTTTAAATCGTCGAGCGCGATCGATCCGAGAATGGCGTGATATACGAGCCGCGAGGAACGTGGGCGCTCCCCCATCCCTTCTCGTTTTTACAGCAATTTGCATAATTACAAAATGTACGCTCTCGCGCGTGACACTGAGGAGAAAAGGGCGACAGCTCGCGGTCTAGTAGTAATGCCCTGTTGCCCTGTTGCCCTTGTTGCCTTTGTTGCCCTTGTTGCCCTGTTGCCCTGGTTGCCCTGTTGCCCTGGTTGCCCTGTTGCCCTTGTTGCCCTGTTGCCCTTGTTGCCCTGTTGCCCTTGTTTCCCTGTTGCCCTGGTTGCCCTGGTTGCCCTGTTGCCCTGTTGCCCTGTTGCCCTGTTGCCCTTGTTGCCCTGTTGCCCTTGTTGCCCTGTTGCCCTTGTTGCCCTGTTGCCCTTGTTGCCCTGTTGCCCTTGTTGCCCTGTTTCCCTTGTTGCCCTGTTGCCCTGTTGCCCTTGTTGCCCTTGTTGCCCTGTTGCCCTGTTGCCCTGTTGCCCTTGTTGCCCTGTTGCCCTTGTTGCCTTTGTTGCCCTTGTTGCCCTGTTGCCCTGGTTGTCCTGTTGCCCTTGTTGCCCTTGTTGCCCTTGTTGCCCTGTTGCCCTGTTGCCCTGTTGCCCTTGTTGCCCTGTTGCCCTTGTTGCCCTGTTGCCCTTGTTGCCCTGTTGCCCTTGTTGCCCTGTTGCCCTTGTTGCCCTGTTGCCCTTGTTGCCTTTGTTGCCCTTGTTGCCCTGTTGCCCTGGTTGCCCTGTTGCCCTGGTTGTCCTGTTGCCCTGTTGCCCTTGTTGCCCTTGTTGCCCTGTTGCCCTGTTGCCCTGGTTGTCCTGTTGCCCTGTTGCCCTTGTTGCCCTTGTTGCCCTGTTGCCCTGTTGCCCTGGTTGTCCTGTTGCCCTGTTGCCCTTGTTGCCCTGTTGCCCTTGTTGCCCTTGTTGCCCTGTTGCCCTGGTTGTCCTGTTGCCCTGTTGTCCTGTTGCCCTGTTGCCCTGGTTGCCCTGGTTGCCCTGGTTGCCCTGGTTGCCCTGTTGCCCTTGTTGCCCTGTTGCCCTTGTTGCCTTTGTTGCCCTTGTTGCCCTGTTGCCCTGGTTGCCCTGTTGCCCTGGTTGTCCTGTTGCCCTTGTTGCCCTTGTTGCCCTGTTGCCCTGTTGCCCTGTTGCCCTTGTTGCCCTTGTTGCCCTTGTTGCCCTGTTGCCCTGTTGCCCTTGTTGCCCTGTTGCCCTTGTCACCGTGTTGCCCTTGTTGCCCTGTTGCCCTTGTTGCCCTGTTGCCTTTGTTGTCCTGTTGCCCTTGTTGCCCTGTTGCCCTTGTTGCCCTTGTTGCCCTGTTGCCCTGTTGCCCTGTTGCCCTGTTGCCCTGGTTTCCCTGTTGCCCTTGTTGCCCTTGTTGCCCTTGTTGCCCTGAGGCTGGTCTGGTCTAATTTGACCTGTTCGTCTTTGAGTTAGCTTTCCATAAGGCCGACAGCTAGAGATGGTCCCAAACGTGTCCAGCTTAGAGACAGTTCACTGTATCGTTTATAATTATTAGTAATATATAGTTTTAGCGCCAAGGCATGCGTCAATACCAGATGTTACTAGTATAATAGCCTGCGATACAGCCGTCTCTAATACCATGATGCCACTGCAAAACACATGCATCCAAGGCCTTCTACTTTTTCTTGTCTTCAATCGAGAAAGCTTTTGGCGCATGGCCTTTCATACACTGAAACTCTACTTTCTCTCGGGTTTGCACTTGTGGAATTGCTGGAGAGGTTTACCTTGGGGACGGCAAAGAAAAGAATTGCTGCAGTAGTAAGCATGTAAGTAAGACTTTTCGGAATTACCTCTCGTAAAACTGAAGTAAAGAAACACTAGTTTGGTGTTCAAATTGCCCCCTTTTATCTAAATTTTAGGTTAAATTTTGCCAAGATAAAGGAAAAGTTGAGCAAAGGACACTGGAGGACATAGCTTGGGGAATTAAAGCCGTACTGGCTCGAAAAGAACAACATACACAAGAGTGCTTGCCGAGCCAGACTTTAATGCTGCCTCCCTTCCACCTGTTTTATTGCACCCGCTCTTCGAGCGGACGTGATAAGGAACACAGAGGCCGAAAAGAAGAGCGTCTATCTCTCGGCACAGGCCGATGGTGAGGAAAAAAGCCCTAACCTAGTGTCGGTTTCAACCAAAAATCTAACAACCACAATGTGTTTTTTTATATAGGCCCCTGTTTCATTTTCAGGTAACAAAAATGGAATATTATTTGCACAATGTGCGGCAACAAAAATTTATTGATTTCTTGACTAACAAACCAAAAAAGCCTTATTTCACGAAACAAGTCAGGCTTAAGCACCAATCGATAATAAATTCTTTTAGGAGTTTTCCAGGCCGGGGCCCTTTCTTTTAATCACAAACTTTAACATCCAGGATATTTCCTCAAATAACTTCAGTAGATTTAATAAACCTCCTGTTTGTAGAAGTGTAGGAAGCATGAATACATCAGTATTTTTTAAGAGCCAACTAATCAAAGTTTACAGCTTCTATCCCCTAGTTTCGGCAAATAACAGTAAATCGTATATTTGGAAGGCTTAATTATTGATAGGGTAGGTCGTAAGGGGGGGGGGGGAGAAGTGGCTTAATGAAGGAGGGGGGGGCAGCGTGCAAAGAAAGTCGTGTCCGATAGCCCGGGGTTAGTGGATTTTGCAGTCGGGCTAGTGGATTCTACCTCCTCTTGCCCGACGGGCAAGTGAAGTTTTTTGGGGGAAATTTTTGAGGAATTTCAAGTTACAGAAGTACTGCAAGAGATCGAATTTGTTTTAAATTTTCTGGTAAATTCGTCTGAACCGAAAGCCGTTTTCAAATGAAATCTTCTAAAAACAAGTATCGCATTACATTTCATCTGTAAAATTATTTCTTTGTAGTCCACACATATTACAATACAGGGGCAAAATATCCAAGTAAAAACAATTATTAACAAACACTTTAGAGTCACAATGAGTCTCGATATTGTCAAACCTTTGTATAATCTTGCGCGTGAAGTACTTTTGAAACGTGCCCGGAAACATGAATAAATGTAAAATAACACGGCAAACTGATCCGTACGGCCGAGAAAAGATTGACTCAAGAAAAATAAAGTAAAATAAAAGATATATATTTTGTGCCCGATATTTCGGTTTGAAACACAAACCTTCGACGGGGGCTAAAATAAAAATGAGTATATACGTTAATATCGTTACAATTTTAAAAGTTTAAAATATGGAACCAAGAAACATGATAGGTTACTACATTGACAGGTAAATAAAAAAAGCGTCCTATGATAAACTGACAAATATAATAGTAGACTAAATGATGACAGGCAGTTTTGTAAAGATAACATAATTAGTGCAGTTCATCGCGTTTATTAATACCCGAAGGTTCTAGTGTTTTTGCTTTGTCGATGAGATGAGCTTCACGCGCCTTTCTGACATTTATTCAAGTTTTTCTTCTGATCCAGATCTTTGTCACAGATCCGGCACCTCTCATTGGTTTGTAGTTGTGGTTTCTACTGTTCATTGTCTTTACTCCGGAAACATGATACGGTATTGTGTATGAAATCCTTCCTCGGATTCAAGAAATATTTCAAAGAAAGCTAGTTGTCTAAATTATGCTTCTTTGTAAAAGGAACGGAAAAGTTTGTGGTCGTGGACTTCAGCGAAAAATTTATTGGATGTTACTAAACTGCGGATTGCAGACCGCGGAACCTGCGGAACCTATCTTTTTTTTTTGTCAAACAAGTAATAAAATAAAAATCAATAAAAATAAAAAACCCCGGGCGGAGGTAAAAATAGATAATTTTATAACTAGTAGTAATCACAGATTATAGTGCGTCTCCTTATCCCGTGGCATCTCGTCTTGACCTTGTACCTCAGTTTCATGAATTAATTCAGCCACTATGTCGCGAGATATGTCACGCAGGCAAAAACGTCGGGCGAGAGCCCGGGTTGGGGGGGGGGGGGGGTACTCCCTTATATACACTATATAGGTATGTGCCGCCGATAGGGTAGGGTTTTTGAGGTGCTCAGTCCTTAAATAGGGTATCCTTTTTGGTATTTTTGGTATTGTGATCCTTAGATATTAGATAGGGTCACTGAATAGCAGTCTCCATCCCAACGTGCAAAACAAAAAAGATATGGTCTGTTAAAACTGTACTGCACGCCTGAATTGGGCCTTTAAAAGGGTATCAAATCTCGATTTTCCAACCTTAAATAGGGTCAGGGTTTGAGAACCTTGGCGGCACACACCTATCCTAAATTGTCTGGAGTACCCCCCCCCCCCCCCCCCGGGTCCGAAAGGTCTTAGATTTTTTACTCTTCCACGTATTTAGTGAGCGTTGCGTGACGAGGCAAAGAGACAACAGATTTTTCCGACATATGAATAGTATATTTGTCTTGATTTCATTTCGGTGATTTCCCCGATTCTGAAATCATACGCCTCGGTACGTGTACTAATACCGGAACCGAAAATGAGAAATTTCTGAGAAAGTCTGAAAAAGTGTTCCCGTGATAAACTTCTTGGAAACCGCGTTAATGGAGCATGAAATCGACGATTAAGTCACGCAACATTCAACGTGAATTTCGCAGGATTTTTCGGATAAAATTACAACTACCAGTTACAAGTAAGACACAAGACTGTTGAATATAATTCCTTTATTAGCTAGGCAAATGTTAGTCACAAAAGCGAAATGCGCCCGATACAGGCGCAATTTCGAGCACTGTAAAATTAATCTGTGTTCGCCTGGCGCGACCGGTCAGTGAATTATTGCGACAAGACATACAGCGAATTGTACCGTAGAACATCGCGAAGAACGACGTCGGTATTTAGGTGAAAGCTTCCCAAATCAGGCAGACAACGATAGAACATTCAAAACATACCAGAACGGTACCAGAAGCTAGGAAAATCCGATAACTTCTTGCTTGATTCCAAAGAGACCCAAAACCTAAATCAATGGTCCGGAGAAGAACCTTCGTCCAATTTTTCCACTGCGTACTTTTAGGCATTGAGATATTGAGCCGTACGATTCCAAAATCGGGAAAATATCCGAAACTAAATCAAAACAAATAAATTATTCACATGTGACATTTCGGAACACTCAGCTCCCCAGGATGATGCCTGATATCCACGCGCTGGGAATGCTGGATACATACAAATTTAGCTAAATTCCACTTGGTACAAATGTCACAGGCAACCCAACACCAGATTAGGAAGGAATGGCCGACTCCATTCGAGCCAAACTCTTTGTTTAAAGAACATTGTTATCACATTGTTGTCACAATTTTCTCAATGTTTGTAAAAAGTATTTTATCGCAGTTTTTTATAGTTAAATGTTTTAAAAAATCACTTCTTCTTCGGATACTTTTTTTTTGACAAAAGAAAAAATATAGGTTCCGCAGGTTCCACAGGTTTCGCGGTCTGCAATCCTCAGTTTAGTAACACCCAGATTTATTCAGTTTTCAGAAGTTCACGCATTGTCACGTGCATTGTCTATCGGCAGTTCAGCACTGAATCGGTGTTTGTTGATTGCAATTAATCGACCCCGTCGTATTGTTTTAAAGTTCTTAAATCGATAAAATCAAAAGTTGCCAGAAAAGAAACAAAATATTTTGTTCCTTTAAAACCTTTGTTTGGTTAATTTTGTTTTCGAAGTTACTGATGCGTGACTCGGCAGGATTCGAAAACTGACAGACAAACTAATTCTCTTCAGATAACTAATCTAATATATCAGAGTTTTCATCAGTAATTGATCAAAGCTATCAAAATTGTTTGTATGCTACGACAGTAAATAAAGTTCTCCTGGCTACTGAAGACATTTTCCGGCAGGAAATAATTATTTTGGCGGCAAATTGCACAATCAAGCGCTGTCACGGTAACTTTCCTCGTTGATGTTGTAGTGTATTTAATGGGAATGTTGTTTCGTTTCGAGGCCATTTTCTTGGAAAATGCTGTGTTTAATATACAGAAATAGCTGTGTTTTTTTAATACAGGAATTGTTTCAAGAGGTGACCGAAATTGCTACAAGATGTTTCAAAGTTATATGTGGATTTTAACATTACATGTATGACTTGTGTTCAAGGAAAACCGGCCTTCCATTATTTGGAGCTTTATTCCGCTAGTTTCACTTTGATTCCTTATTTTATCATCAATTTATAGCAGTTGAGTAGTTGACGTTTTCTGCAAGAAAGGCATACATGACGGTATGATGAACACTGAATTATTGTACCAGTATTAAAAGTATCTTACTAACTGGTTGTTAAATGTTAATAAACATTTACACTTGTATTGTTAATTAAGGCTTTAATTAAATTATAATTGATTATTAATAATTAATTAATTAATTGAATAAGTAATTGTGGTAGTGAGAATTTTTTTTTTTTTTTTTGGGGGGGGGGGGGGGGGGGGGCTTAGTGAAAGTAACTTCCGGGCTAGTACATCTTAGGTACAGCTTGCCCAAAGGGCAAGCTGGAAGATTTTTTTCTTTGCACCCTGGTGGGGGGGGGGGGGGGGGGGGCTTATTGAAAAAAAAAACTTTCACTTCCAAAAGGGGGCTCAATAGAGCTTTTACGGTATATATAAAGGACAGCACAATGACAAAAACAAAGAAGAAGAGGCTAAAGAGCAGCATGCAAATGGGCCTTTATTTCAAATGTATTTCTGTATACCAGAAAAAGAAATTCATTTTGAGATCAATGCAATTGTAACTGTAGTCAACATATTCAAACTGGAAAAGTAGAACCTCAAGCAAGTATGCAAAATGTTACAATAGCACCTTGGAGTATTTAATTTTGCTACAAACCCCAAAATTCACTCTCACCACCTTGTGAATGCTAAGCTAGACAACATCTCCCCCAGGTACTTTAGATAACATTTGAGACTCTATCATGGACATTGGGCTCCAACTTAACATTTAATCCATTTTTAAGGCTAAAATGAGATCAGACATACACACACTGTATCAGGGAATAATATATGGCTTTTGTCCCTGTCACGGATATAACAAGAAGGCAGGTAAAACTGGTGGGTTTTACCATATGGTCTGCAGGCATGGGGTAAGCTGCTGAAAATTGTAAAATAAAAAAAAATGTTCTCCATCAGCCTTAAACAATGAAATCTTCAAAGCCCCTGAAACTCAAATCAGTCCAAAATACAACAAAAAAAAACATCTAAAATCGACCACCGCTTGAATTCAAGCTGATTTCTTTTCTGAAGGGATGTTCTCCTTCACCCATACTGAAATAATTCTTCTCAGATTTCTTTATCAATACTGTGAGTCAATCCTTACAGTCAGTATTTCAACTGTTCCCACCACTGGGCCACAATGAATGACTTTGTCCCAGGGTTTGCTTGGGGAAGGGGGAGGGGAAAATTTTGTAACAGCAGGAATTGAACCATACACCACTACATTATGATTACATATTATTCTTGGGGGCTGAAGAGGAATAATGCACTGCCAAAAAATGTGTGTCCATTCCACTCAATACTAACAATGTTTCATCTAATTGTTGCCATTATTCAAGAAAAATCACTTTTTCACTTTTTCAACATTCCAAATGCAAAAGGTTTTTATCATGAACCCCTGTCAAAAATTCAGTTATTACTTTTTCTTCAACCCCCAATAATACATGTACCTACTGTAAGTGTTTAAATGGTCTTGTACCTGAATACCTGAATACCTGTCCTCTAGATTTGTTAAACGAAATGAAATACGCTATTCCCTGAGGGACTCTGATAACAAACTAGTCGTCCCATTCCCACGAACTAATTACATGAAAAACAGCTTACCCTGTGATATGAGAGAAATGAAATCTCTAAGTCAATTTAAACGATCAGCTTATCTGAATTTTTAATTTAAACTACACACGGCATTCATGAAACACAGGTTATTTAGATTAATTGTAGTTAGCTTTGTAATTTGTTTAGGCTAGTTAGGTTAGCTAGGTTAGGTTCCTGATGATTTTACCATATTTAAATAAAGATTTACAATTACAAAAATTACAATTTACAATTACAAAGTAAGTGTAATAATAAATAAAATAAATACTTTATTAACGTGTCATTCGTTCTAGTTTACAAGAAACTAATTGGAGACACCTAATGAACAGCATTACTGGAAATAGGAAGAAACAATAAGACACAAATATTATCAAAATAATATTGTCTTCTTAGAAATGTAAAAGGAATTAAGGTGCATGGTTTTAAATTATCAATTATTTTATTTGCATACATATGCATAATGCTTGTTAATTCAAACATTAATCCGATAGTGTACTGTGGCATCCAAGACACTTAAACTGCTCGAGTCTGTTCGAGATGCAGCAGATTTGTATCTATCAGTCAAACACCAGCCAGTTGTTATCATCAATGACTCTTCATGTGGGTTTGTGAGGCACTTGGAGTGTAGAGATGCTGAAGTAGCAAAGAAGCTGTGGGGAGAATTTTCCAGTTGCTTTGAGTGTCCAGATAATGCTAAACCAATCTCTTTGGTGAGAAAATCCTCAAGGTTTTACTGTAACAATTAAATAAAAACAATTATACCAAAAACAAAAAAGTGTGAAGTTATTTTAGTTTATCTATTTCTTTGCATTGATAATGAAACAACTATTCAACAATAATAATGAACTTGAGTAACATTGTTGGGAAAAAAGATAATAACATTGATAACATTACTGCACAGCACAATGGAATTCTAGAAACAATGCTTTATTGGTGCAGTCAAACAGTTTATATTGACCCCTCAGGAACTGAACACAAATGTGCGAGTAAGTTTGTGCAAGTGCCAAAGGCACAAGCCTCCCCCGGGGGGAGTACTTTACAAAGTTTTGTACGGGGATGCTCCGCCCTGAGGTCCAAACCCTTACCCTTTCATATACCGTAAATGGTACCCCTTTCATATAGCCTTTATGTGCGTCTTTTTGATATATTTTGAAAAGCTCTTTTAAATACTTAAATTGCAGTTTTCTCTACCCTTTTTTATGCTTCAACCTGTGAAATCCCGACCCTTTCATATACCTCCAGTGTAAAAAACGTACCCATTTCGGGTGGAGCATCCCCGTATAGCCTGTTATAGGGAGTACCCCCCCTCCCCCGGAAGCCTCCAGGAGTTCTCCTCGGCTTTTAAAATCTAGAAGCTCTGAAACACTATTTTAAGCATTTTTCATTGAGTATTCCTTCTTAATATCAATCTTGTTTAAGTGTAAGATGAGGCAAGAGCCTCATGCTAGCTACAGTCCTGTAGATATAAAAATAAAAATAAAATTTGAACCAAGGATAAAATTGAACCACAACATATATATTACAATGTTGAATCCTGTAAGTAATTGAAACTTTGAATTAAGCTTAAGTTAATTTAAAAGTACATCATTATTCCGGACCTTTGTAATATAAATTATGAACAAACTATTTCTCAATTTGTTAAATGTTGTAGTTCCTGTAATTATGAAGTGACATGAATTCAAATAAGAAAATGAGAGTTTGATCAGTTTAAGTTACTTAATTTAAAAGGACAATAATACGTAAGCTTAAGCTTACGGATCTTTGTAATTATGAAGCTATTTCTCAAATAAGAAAATGACCGGTCAGCCAAATAAATTGTTCCCTTTATACTTGACTATGTGTAGCGCTTCTGTTTATATGTCTCTTTATCAGTAAAGAAATCTTACCTTCAAAGGTGCTCAAAGTTTTCGCTCTAGTTTGGGAAAGAACAGTCAGCCGCCATTTTGAATTTTGATAAGAGCATTTCAACCAATCAGTGGTCGCTTTGTCGAGCCAATCAGGAAACACCTTCTAAGAGCTGTGTACTATCTGCGAAGTTAATCCACTTCTTTCGCCTTTTTTGCTTAATCGGGCATTCTTCACCAAAGAAAGGAATCTTGTGCATTGAAATATTTCTCTCCGGATCAGTTATGTTGTTACAATACGCTGCGACACATCTTTCAGGCATTTTGGGCGTGCATAAAAAAACTGTCCCCAAAACATGCGCTTATTTACAAGTGAGATGGGATAAGTCTCGAACACGCGTTCCTGAACCTACGTCACAGCGGCAGCGCTGAATAACGTGTGCGCATGTGCGAGGTGTCATGGCGCGCGCGACCTGGGCTTGACAACAAGCCGTAATAAAATGGCGGCGTTTTCAAAATTTCGCGAGTAGCCCCGGTTTATCGTAAAAAAGAAAAGTTTAAGTGAAAACAGTAGCTTGAAAATTGGAAACTGACCCCCTCGCTTACCAAGCAGTGAAATATCTTTTGTACACTGGGTTTTTATCCTTGTACAAGAGGTGAAAACGAAAGGCGAACACGCGAGTTTTATCGCGAACTTTGTTGAAATGACCGTATTAGTTTGGGCTGGGTGCGCGTTGGTCTTAGTGACGGCAAATGCCAAGCCATATGAGCGGATTTACTGGTTCCTGAAAAGAACACGAACTGGGGAAGAATGCGAGGGTCCCATGAGGCAGTTTAACGAGGGCATTGCTAGATTCACTGGGAGTAGCCAAAATTGCTGGGCTTGCACTCGACACTGGATGAGGGCCAATCGACAAGCAAACGATTTTTGTTCATGTCCATTATCACAACATTCGACTGAACTTTAAGAACAACAATTCCTAGGAGGTTGCATCGTTTATTCGATCGGGTAGGAGCCAATGTACCAAACTATCGGCCTGGAAACCACTGGTGCAACAAGTGTGCTATGGTCGCAGACAAGGCTTTCTTAAACTTCCTAGACTACATTCCTCCTGCAAAAGTATGTCAATGTTTTTTCTTGTTTACATTTTTTTTTTCAGTTCAAGAAATGACAAGTACAAATCTATTGATTCTGTATTGGGAGGATTAAAATCATTTGATAGAGAAGATTGAAATTGACATAATGTAAAAATTTTTAATACATCTCCCCAGACTTACAAAAAAAAAACAACAACAGCAATGACAGAAAACCAGTGTTTCCGCAAATTAGACAGAAATATGAACACTGCATCTCACAAGAAGAATTTTTATAACAAAAATATAATTATATAATGACTATCGATTGCTTTACTTTCAGAGACAGACTAAAACGTCCACTACATGTACCTTCATGGCCAAGATAAACTCCAGTGCAAAATCTTCTGACAATAAACAGGTATTGAAATAAAAAACAAAACGTTGCAGTCCATTTTTAATAACAAAAAAAAAAGAGTCATGAAAAAGAACATAAATAATAATCTTGGTATGAATCTTCTTAGGACAATAATGCCACATCGAAGAACTCTATCAGTGGCCCGCCTGGGAGTGACACAACCCTGCAAAGAAAGCAAACTACATCAGGTATGCTTCCAAGAATTTATTTCTTCCATGGAATTACATATGTCCATAAATTAAATTCTATTTTCCTTTAATAGAGGTTGCAGTAAAACAGTATTTTAGTACACATATTATACAGTGTACAGGGCTGTCATTAATTAATGTAGTTGAGAGAAATCCCCAGTCCCTCAGGCCCTTGGCTTATACCCCACATGTATGCATTTTGTATTTTGCAGACCTAACCTTTGACCAGCTGGTCAGTCAGTGTCAGAGTGCAATGTTCAGATATTATGACAGCAAACCACTGAGAAGTGCCAATATATGATCCAAATCAGATGAGGGAATTTTGTGAACAGAATTCTCCAGGGTTGTTTGACCTAATTCTAAGTTCAATAACAAGGGATGACCACAGAGTGTCACCAGAGAGGGAATCCCTGCAGAGGCAACGAACAGTGTTATTATTGCACATTCTCTCATATTTTAGGTATGTATTTTGAAATTTCGTTTACAGTAGGGCACTGATGCATGCAATTATGTAGAATATGTTATTCAATAGATCATATTAGTCAAGTTGACCATAAATCCCTGGCTCTCTGTACTAAACAATAAACTGAAGTATTTATGATTCATAAAAAGAGTATTAAATGATTAAAAAAAATACAAAGAAATAAATTTAAAGTAAAAAATCATATCAATACATGTATATTATTAAATCAATTATGTCAATTACAACGCCAATTACTGGTTGCTTGTAAAAATTAAAATTACAGGTCACAGAAGACATGCCAGCTTCAAAAAGACTATGGTCTCTTTTCTTCACTTGGTGGGCTATCATTATAGGGCTTGTCTCCTGAACCAGTGCTAGGATTTTCAGTAAATCCAAGAACAGTGCAGAATATAAAGAAAAACATGTCCAAGAACCTGCTTCATGGTTAACTTCCTGGATGACTATCACAATATACACACCAAAAACTCCTACTGACCTTCAAAAAACCAAGATAGCACACATGGCCTCTTCCATGGTAGACATACATGCCCACATTCCTGCAATAAAGAGGACCCATGTCAGCCCACATCGACAAGTAATAATCAATATCAAGGGTGAAGACAAGATTTGCCTCGGGGGAGCGCAGACAGTGTAACAGTCACAAACATAAATTTAGAGGGCTACAAGATATCAGAAGATATGAAAAATCATTTCCTTGACCAGCTTCCACCTGAGATCAAAAATATCTCAAAAAAAAAACCACCCAGCCACTCCTGACTACTTAAATCACTTGTATCGTAACGGTTTGTAGAACGTGGCATATCACTATAACATACACTTCTTTTATTTTTAAGAAGATGCAAAATGTGGCCGGGTATTCAGCAGTTTAGCGAAGTCTTAAGTGTAAACAAGTCGAATGATCTAAAACTTCTGGAGAATAACGCGGTTTCTGTCTAGCATGAAGTAACTAAGTGTATTTATTTATTTAAACATATTCATTGGCGAAGTTTGCCCTAAGAGTTACAACGCTCATCGAGAGGGCTCCAAACAACAACAACGATGTTATTGTTGTAAGTGTATATTTTTAACGCTTGCGAAAATCTTCATAAGTGAAGGACGCAAGTTTGATGGGAGAAGAAGAACAACAAAGTAAAGTATTTCTACTTTCGGGTAAAGAATCCTAGTTTTTTTTCTTGAAAGAAACATATAGATGGCAAAGGCAGCGCAAGATAACCTTAAAAGTTCTGGCGTGTATGTCGACGCCAATACAGACGGCAGCTTGTTAATTTCATTTCGAGTAAATCAAAGGATTAAATTAAATTACTCTGCTATAAAATAAGCTTACTCACCTCTAGCTACAGCTTGTTAACTTCCCATTGTTTTTAACGTAGTCAATGAACCTCAAAGACATTATTTCTCTCAGAGGTGAAGTAGATTCTGGTCGCGAAGCAGCTTGATGACGGTTGATGAAACTCAACTCGCAATGCATACGACAATGCATACATGCCTTTCTCGTACTATTTCTTCGGACATTTCTTGGCCAAAAATTGCTCTAAAATCTTTGAAAGAGTACTTATTATTATTTTAGAGCCAAAAAGGGAGAAACGTTAGCGCTACTGTTAGAAAATAAAAGACAATTCCTACGGTCTTTCAAGACTTTCAAAAAAAATCTCTCCGAACCACTCATCACGTTCGCGCCGAAACTGCCGTTGTTGTTACGAAATTCACGCATGCGCACACATTATTCAGCGCTGTCCGTCACAGCCTGCCGTCCGACCGAGAGGGGACTAATGCGAATGGTCGACCAAAATGGCGGCAAATTTCGAAGACTTTAGAAAATCATAAAAAATTCACGTTTTGCTGAAATCAAAAAATTTTTTCGCAGACGTTCATTGCGTAACGAGTAGATTTAGATAAGAAAAGAAAAACGAAATCGTTATGGGCACTTTAATAGAGGTTGGCCGTTTAATAGGGGTACAATATACATTGGATAGAAATGGCAGTCAACGTAATTTTATTGCCTCTATATAGCAAAAGGCTTGTTGAAAAGTGAACATATGTGAAGATAAATGCAAAAATCATTGAAACTAAAAATTAAGTGCCCTGTATTTGCGCATTTCAAGTCCGTGCAAAGTTCTAGCTCTAACACAGAGAGCATGTAGTCGATAAGTACAGTATTTTTTGGTGTTGAGTAGGTACAGAAAAATATGCAAATCTATGTAACAAAACAACAAGTTTCTTAGGCCTTTTTTGCACCAACAGTCTGTAAAAATGTTAGCTCAAAATATTTCACGGACGATTTATTTAAAATGATCCGTCACTGCTGTTTGCCGTTGTGGAGCTCGGAGTTGTAATGAGAAGATCAAGTCATTTGCCTTTCCGATAGATAGGGCAAGGTTCTGGTAACCGTGAAACTGGGCAAGTGGAGATTAAATTGCAGTTTTTATTGTTATCAGTTACCTCCTTCATATTATCTGTCACCATTTCGCTTGAAAAGATGATTTGCTGGCCGCTTAATAGAGGTAAAAATACAAGAAATACTAAACTTGCAACCACAAAAAGGTGGCCGCGGCCGCTTAATAGAGGTGGCCGTTGAATAGAGGTATCGAATACAGCACTTTACTGACAAATAATTTGGGACTTTGGAAAGTGGCCGCTTAATGGAGGGTGGCCGCTTAATAGGTGGCCGCTTAATAGAGGTCCGACTGTATTTAGCAAAGGTTGCAAAAAACTAATACCGAGTACTTCTTAGGACATTTTAGGTCTAGTTCTCTCTCTTTCAATCGCACATTTGATTTCAAAAGTTTTGGTATTGTGAATCAAAACATCATTGTTGTTTGTCGATGAACAATTGGATACAATATCAGTTTTCATTAATTTAGTGAAGCTGAGAATGAAAATGTTATTGATGTCAAAAATTATTATTGACCTTCCTCAAAAAACAGGTTTTCTAAAATTTGAGCTTTTATGCGCCGATCAATAGTCCATTTTACAGATGTGTGCTTGGTGACCTTGCCCTTGAGTGGAAGCGAGGCTGGAGGTGACTTTGCTTTGATACAAACCTTTCTGCCTTTCATATGTTAATAATGCTTTTCTCATGCTAACTAGGTAAATTTGCATCTGAAAAGCTCCAAGGTCTGTATCATAACAAGGTCAACTTCAGCCTCGCTTCCACTCAAAGGCCAGGACACTAAGAAGACAACTGTAAAATGGTCTATTCCATTCACCTCGTGGAATGACGCTTGCAAGTGATTTGTTCAAATTCCAACAGCTCCACCAAAAATAAATCAACCACTTTGCTAAATACTTTTGCAACATTTGTTGATCAGACGAGGAACTACTCCGTTCAAAAAAATATCGAAAAGTCAATCTCCAAACAATAACAAAATTTATTTCAGCATGGTATCCATAGAAGTGCCGTGAAATATCAGTTGCAAAGTATATGTGGTTCCAATGAGTATATTCTTGAGGAAAACACCAGCTAGAATAAATCAGAACATTGAATGAAGTGTATTTTTTATTCACACTAAAAACATTTTATCTTGAGGAGGAGCATTTGACAGTCAAATCCAGTGCTAGGGTGGGGTACATGTATGTGAATGCAATTTTGGCTCAAGGGGGGTGGGAATTTGAACAAGTTGATCTTCAAAAGTTCAAATGCCCGGGGCATTACCCAGCGGGGGGATGCTGATGTTTCGAATTGATCAGTGCATTACATTGGGGTGTAAACCAGAAATAAGCCCCAAATCTCTGAAAATAGGCCCTTCCAAATTAAATATACACTCATGGGCTACACTGTAATGAACAAAAGTTTGGGTACACTGTACGTTATTCACCAAGCGTGGGGTCAAGATGGCTGGAAATTAATTGGCTTAGTTGTTCTTTTTTTTTTTTGCATTTGTTATGGTCTGACATGGAGTCAAGATCCATACAAATGCAAAAAAAGAACAAGGCCAGTTGGTCAATAAAGGATTTATAAAATTAAAGCCAAAAGACTACAGCAATAAAATATTTCTTGTGGGAACGCAGCAGACAATCTAGAGATGTGTGCAAGACCACTGCAGGAAGCTGCAACTTATTGACTGTATAATGTCGCTTGTCAAATTGATGGCTGCCACACTTTGAGACTGTTCATTTAAAAATTCAGAAAAAAAATTGCACAATATAATTTATGCTGAACATGCCATTGGAGTGAAATATTTTATTCATACCTCTCTAAGAACTCTCTTCTCTTCCTTCATCTCAAGCCTTCGTTGTTTTTTAGCTCCAATCTTTCCAACAGGCATCTGATTATCAAGCCCCATGGAGTAACCGTCATCCCCAGCACCTATAAAGAAGAATAAATATAATTATAATGTATAAACATCATATAATTTTAGAATGAAGTCGAGAATAATTTGATAGGTTTTCAGACCTGTCAAAACATGTTGGCAACCAGAAAATTTGCTGCCTGCAGTCAATTATTTGCTGTCTACTTCACATTGGAGTTCACAAATCATGACTAATAACAGTTGAAACAGTTAATAAACAGTTGAATACATCACTAGCTTTTACTGCCTACTACTTCTGTTACTCTGCAGCCTACAACTACAAAACATTCCAACAGGGCTGGGTTTTAAAATGCAGAAACTCAATCAAGTTAGTAGACCATATTTTGTATTCTCAGTATTGAACTGGAACTAGCTTGCAGTCGAGGCTCATGTGGGGCAATCTTTTCTAGTGCAGATATTTCATTTATTATTATTATTATTATTATTATTGGAAACAGTTACTCTCAAGAACTGATTGCTTAACTGCTTTAAACTGCTTTAAACATCAAGTAGTTTGGTTGGGAAGATACAGTCAGAGTCAATGACTGTCTAAAAAAATATATTCCCTTTACTTTTTAAATTGATACAAAGATTTGTTCTCTACCAAGGTTGAATGACAACTGAGCTGTCAGTGGCCAGGCCAAGTTTCTTTTCGAACGGAACTTCTTGATTAAAACAGCGATATATCTTTCAATTTTATAATTAACACACCATCATAATTATCATCATCGTCATCATCATCATCATCATCTTGCGCTCTTCTTGCAGTCATTCTTGTCCGAGCATTTCTTACTCTTCTTCTTGCTCCACCAATTTCTCCTACATTGTCCGCTCGTACTGGCTGCCCAGATGCACCTGACACAGACAAACAACAAAGAAGTTCCATTTACCATTTTATATATATTTTTTTATTCTTTTTAGTAAGCCCTTTAACTGCAGCAATATGTCCCTTTCTGGGAAAAAATGCTTCCCAAGAATAAATTATTATCATTAGCATACAGTGCAGGGCTGTCATTTAGCTTAGAAGAAGCCAGCATACACAAGGAAACTAGTCGGTCACAAAAATGAAGCAACTCTTCCATGATTATTGTCTTTTAGTCATTTTTAAACTTTGAGTTGCATATCACCTTCACTGTACTTGCCGGCCATGATAGGGAACTTAAGATTGGACTACAAGTACGAGATTGAGAATGAGTATGACTTTTCAAACCTTGTTCGCATGCTCTACATAACCATTTATCACACCAATTATATACTTTAAGTCTCCTTCTCTTCTGTTCAGCAACTGGAAGGACCGACAGCTCTGGGGATGTGACTGGCTTGAAATTCAGAAGTCATACTTGTACTCAATCTTGGACTCGTACTCGAATCTAAAGCTCCCTAACATCTGGCAGCCAGCTACTAATGAATTTAGTCTAGAGAATTTATTTAATAGAGATAATTTAGCAAAATGTCAGCATTTCACCACTCATTTCTTTCAATTTATAAATTTTAATAGGTTCTCACAAATGGATAAATGTCCATCAGCCATACTTTGATAGATCAATAAATTCAGTGTTATACATGTATATTCATGATTATAACCGTACAAATACTGGTACCGGTAATATTTCCACCAAAGCTTGCCAGTATTGTATGTGAATTTGCATTTGTGCCTGGATTGATATGGTAAGAATGTACCAGTAATACAGTTTGTTGTGTATTGTTTTGGTTGTGACAGGAAAATGGAAGGGGGGGGGGGGGGGAGGCTTAATAAATTTCTTGCTTCTTGCTCTGAAAAGGGAGGCTTAATAGAGAGGGGTGGGGGGGGGCTTGAGTTGGGGGGGACTTGAGTGGGGGGGGGGGCTTGAGTGGGGGGGGGGAGGTTTAATAGAGGATGTACAGTATATATCTGCTCAACCTCCAGTATTACAAATGTGAACAAATTCTCCCCTCCCACTCTACCCTGAGAAATTTCTCTAAACATCTTATAGTTTGTCTGGTATAATGACGGTATAATGAGAAAATGAAAGAAAAAAAAAGAAAAAACAAAAAAAAAACAAATCAGTCACTGAAACCAGTCTCATCGTATGAACACGTGTGAACTACAGGCGACTTGGTCGCCACGAATAGTCGCCTTGTGTGTGCCGACCCTCATGGAATACGCTTAATTATAAGCTTAAAACTAAACATGACTAAAGCTTTTAAAATAATTTCTACTTGAAAATTTATGCCTCTCTTCGGCCACCATCTTATGTATCATTGAATTAAAAGTACTACAACCTAAAAGATTAAAGATGATATGATTGTTTTATCTTACACTTCGTTTTATAAACTACTAAATAATGTTGGTGTTGCTAAGCTTAGCTATAGCCAGCTATAGCTGACGTAGAACAAAGTGAACAGTGCATTACTTTCTTATTCGCGGTAATATCTTAGAAAAATAACCACGCACTCACCCTTTTTCTTCTTCTTTTGACTTCTGTTGGCAATTAAAGTGGCGATAAGCAAGACAACTCCCACAATTGCCGCTATAATAAGCCATATTGCGGCTGGGTGCATAGCCGCCATTTTGATCCCTTTCTCTGAATGAGAAGCTGAATGAGAAAGACTGCAGCTCGTTCCAATCCCTCCCTTCCGTTCCTAACTCATCCCTTCCCGAGGGTTATCTCGCGGGTCTTCCCGTTGGTTTATGACCATCCGGTGGAACCGAGTGAAAAGATACATCAGAAGCTAAAATTTGGCGGGCGAACGCTGATATATGTTGGGCGGTGAAACGAGCAGGTCCGAGGGTCCAAAAAGGTGTGATGCGGCATTTCGACAAATTAAAGTTTAGTTTATCTCTAATAACCCTAAATTACTGTCATTTCAGTAGTCCTGTGCCATTTCTGGTCATTTCTCCCCACATATTTTGTAGACAAACGGGTTTGGAAAATGTAATTTGTGATAATCTTGGTTGGCATAAATTAATATTTTGCCGGCACGGTACAGAGAACTGGGTACTAGTGTAATGCGCAGGGGCTCACGGTTCGTGAGTTTGAAAAGTGTCCGTTGATAGATTTGTGCATTCTACGGTCAGCCTCGCCGCCTCTTGTACTGTTCAAACAAGTTAACTTTCGTCTTAGTTGTTTATTGTAATACTTTAAGACTTTTAGTCGTTTAATTCTTAGTTAAAAACACCTTAAAACCCTAAAGGTAGCACCACTGCATAGGTCGGGGGTACACGGTCCCTATTTTTTCCAACAGTTGGTTTTTTGGGGGTTTATGTGTCCGGCTCTGGTGCGCTTAGAGTTATTGTTATATTATGGTCCTTTGACAATAATAAAATGTATCGTGGGCCTGGCTGACCAACTTAGAGTTATTGTAATATTATAGTATATTATAGTAATATTGTAATATTATAGTCATTTGTCAATAATAAAATGTATCGTGGGCCTGGCTGACCAACCCCCCACGCTTCTTAGCCTTGTGTGTTTGTTTAGGTGTCTAGTGGAGGCAAAATACACTCCATTTGATTCAGAAATAGCGCCAACAGCGTGTTTACTTTGTTTGATTTGAACTCGTTGCAACTCAACCTCGTTCCCATGGTTTTTCCCTGAGAACGAGGTGGTGGCAACTTTTTCGCACCCAGAATCCAGTCGGACAACTTGGTCAGCAGATAGTCACCAGATTTTTTTTCTTTTTTTTTTTTTTTTTTGGGGGGGGGGGGGGGGGGGGAATGGAATTGTTTGGAAAAATGTAGATTTTTTTAGATTCCATTTCCATTTCCATCCGCTGACCACAAGTAACAAACACAATGACCGCCATATTACATAACCACAATAGCATGCAATCAGTACATATTTCTGGTATGCAAATTAATAAAACAATTGCAACTATAACAAATGTTGTACTTTCTGAGTTTCAGGCAATGATTAGAATGGAGGGTAGGGTTGGGGGGGGGGAGGGGGGTAAGAAGAGCTACCTGTATATGTACCATCTTCTGATAACTCTCTGTTAAATATCATTTCCAAAAGTATTGTAGACATTGGTTAATTTGGTGGGGGAGGGAGGGGGTTGGGCACGGTCACATTTATAACCATGTTTATGGTACAGTCATTCCTCTATATCTATTAAGCGGCCCTCTGTTAAGGGCTTACCCTCTATTAAGATGCCAGAAGATAACTCCCTCCAAATACTTACTGTACCTTGACCTCCATTAAGTGGTCAGTTGGCTATTTCCCGAGGATGACCACTTAAAAGAGGTTTGAGGGGATGACTAAGGAGATCAATGAAATATGTAGCATATTCTGGTAACTTCCTATTAGATACAGTGTATCACTCCCAGAGTCTGTGGGAATGTACGGGGTCAGGCATATTGAGTGTGGTCAAACGTATTGGATCAGGGTGGGGTTAACCACTAAAACGCACACTATTCTCCCAACCACTGTGCAGTTATATAATAAAAACCAAAAAAGTTTATGTTTTATTCTAGCTGCCATCTACAAATCAACTGTGCGCCCACCCCTAGATTCGCGAAGTTTTGCGAGTCACGTATTTCTAGTATGAATTAATTCTCTGATATTTCAGTAAAATAATTGGAACACACTTGTATTCTTTCATTGAAGATTAAACAAAAAAAAATCGATTTGTTAGATTCTGTGTTTCGAAGAAAGAATTTTCTTGCGCTGTCTTGTCTTGTGTTTTATTGTCACGTTAGAGCGTGCTCTCTTGACTTGTGTTAGATTGTTAGGTTAGTTCGCGCTGTCTTGCGGTGTTTGGTTGTTACGTGTCTGAGTGATGTGTTTTGAGCAATTTTTGAGTGCCATTTCGTTCTTTTATAACTTGTAAAATGTGAATTTTTACATTTTTAAACACGCAATTTGACGACATTAAATTCTCGTTTTAGCGCGAGCTAAGACAGTTGTTTTTCGCTATATAGCGCGACACCCCTAATTGGGTAAATTATTGCATTATCATTTGTAACGTCGATCGAGCAGTTTTGCAGTTGGTGTTAGCGCGGCCGTGAAGGGTGAGTAAATTTACATTATTTTCATCAGTTACATAAATTTGCAGCTTTTAGCACACGCGACCCACGAATAAACTTGATTTGTCAGACAAATCTCCAACCGCATATATTTAACTACGAAGACAATGTCGAACAACTGGTAGAAAAGCTTCTAGTGATGGAAAACATTGACTTTCACCTGTCGCAGTGGCAAACTTATAACAGAAATGAAACACGTCACTACCATGAAAATATTGAGGAGAAAGTAACAGAAGAAGAACAACAACGACAATGAAAAATGAAATATTGTTTGTTGCATCAATTTAAAGTTGTCTTGTTGGTTTTAAGTTAGCAAGAACCCAATAAAGTTTAATACTTAAGGTGATTCCCTAGTTTTGCATTGCGCATCACTACTGCGCATAATAAATTGCGTCATTTGCGCGTGCACGAGCGCGCGCGATCACTCCGAAGCAATAGGGTTTCCTTTAAGGATTCCATTACCTTAGCAAATAAGTGGCAGTTTTCTCCTAAACGAGCATGGTGACCTATCTTTTTTATTGCACGTATTTGGAGAAAATACTTCTCTCCATTATATATCCATATTTGAAGAATATTTCATTAGTAGATTTTGAAATATTCTCATGAAATCACTTTTATAATCTAGTTTTTAGCGTTTCACTGGGAGCGTGCGGTTACTGAAATTGCCCTATTATTTTATGTTTCTCTTTTTCGGTAACTTTTGAGGCTTTTCACGATGACATTGTTCTGCTATCATAACAATAATACTAATTTTTTTTCGCTAATTTTTACTTTCTGGGAAGAATGGTTGCCTCTCGCTCAAGGCTAAGATTTTCAATATTGCCGTCACGAGCTAGCAAATTAGCGATATATTACAGCGCTATAACTTGAAAACGGGCATGGTGACCCCCTCTTTTTATTGTATTTTTCTGATGCACTAAATGTGATAAATAGCTGTGCAAAGTTTTAGAAAATTTTCATTACAACTTCTTTTTCGATGGAATCACCTTAACTGTGAGAATTTGAAATAGAAATAAACATATTTGAAAAATAAAATAAAATGTTTTAAGAAAGTAGCAAGTAAATTTCTAGCAACGACGTTTCGGGCTTGGCCCTTCATCAGGTTGATGACCGTTGTCTTGAACGCGACTTGTTTTATTTGAAAAATTGTGATAGCGCGCGCTAAGCAAATAGTGTATGAGCGCGCGTAGTTCAGAGGAAATGGCCGTGTTGAGCCCATGCGGTTGAGCACCTTAACTGTGTTGTATAGAAAATGATATTTCATGTAAAGGAGGGGGCAGCTGTAGTGTCAACTATTACTAGTTATGTTAGTGCTCGCTGTCAAGTCTTCTGTTTGATTGATATGTTAGTGTACGCTGTTTTCTGTTGTGTTTGATTGTTACGTTAGTGCGCGCTGTCGTGTCTTGTGTCAGATTGTTACGTTAGTGCGCGTTGTCTCGTCTTGTGTTGGATTGGCCGTTTTTATGCTACAGACGTTAATATCGTCTGAGACGTTAAAGTCGTCTCGAGACGACTTTAACGTCTAGTATAAAAACGGAAAATAAGCCAGACGGATTTAACGTCTGACGACTTTAACATCTTCTTTTAAGTGCGTCTGAACGACGCACTTAACAGACGACTTTAACGTCTCAGACGTTAAATACGTCTAGTATAAAAACGGGACGGCCTTAACGAGGACGAATTTAGCCTTATTTGTATACTCGTGCTCTTAAAATTGATTTGGGGACGACTTTAGTCGTGCAGAGTTACTTCATAGGATAGTTTTTGATAGAAACTCTCGTGTTTTTCTTTGTGGCCATCTACTTCAATGCGTCCCGTTTTTATACCAGACGCATTTAACGTCTGAGACGTTAATTACGTCCAGACGAATTTAACGTCTCTAGCATAAAAACGGCCATTGTTACGTTAGTGTGCGCTTTTTTGCTTTGTTCGATTATTACATAAGTGCGCGCTGTCATTTCTTGTGCTTGATTGTTACGTGAGTGAGCGCTGTCACGTCCTCTGTTTGACTGATATATAAAGCTTGGTTCCCACTAGCGACGTAAGCGACGTAAGCGGAATCGTCAGCGAAATCGGAATCGCAAAAACCTTACGATCTAGTAAAAATCAAAACGACGGAACCGGATGGTAAGCGACGGAAGCAGAAGCGGAATCGGAAGAAAAAGGAAACCTTACGAAAAAGGAAACCTTACGTTAGTGCACGCTGTCTTGTTTGTGTTGGATTATTACGTTAGTGCACGCTGTCTTGTGTTGTGTTGGATTGTTACGTTAGTGCGCGCTGTCTTGTTTGTATTTGATTGTTACGTTAGTGCACGCTATCTTGTGTTGTGTTGGATTTTTACGTTACCGCGCGCTGTCTTGTGTTGTGTTGGATTGTTACGTTAGTGCACGCTGTCTTGTTTGTGTTTGATTGTTACGTTAGTGCTCGCTGTCTTGTGTTGTGTTGGATTGTTACGTTAGTGCACGCTATCTTGTTTGTGTTTGATTGTTACGTTAGTGCTCGCTGTCTTGTGTTGTGTTTGATTGTTACGTTAGTGCACGCTGTCTTCTGTTGTGTTGGATTATTACGTTAGTGCACGCTGTCTTGTGTTGTGTTGGATTGTTACGTTACTGCGCGCTGTCTTGTTTGTGTTTGATTGTTACGTTAGTGCACGCTGTCTTGTGTTGTGTTGGATTTTTACGTTAGCGCGCGCTGTCTTGTGTTGTGTTGGATTGTTACGTTAGTGCACGCTGTCTTGTTTGTGTTTGATTGTTACGTTAGTGCTCGCTGTCTTGTGTTGTGTTTGATTGTTACGTTAGTGCTCGCTGTCTTGTTTGTGTTGGATTGTTACGTTAGTGCACGCTGTCTTGTTTGTGTTTGATTGTTACGTTAGTGTACGCTGTCTTGTTTGTGTTTGATTGTTACGTTAGTGCGCGCTGTCTTGTGTTGTGTTGTGTTGGATTATTACGTTAGTGTACGCTGTCTTGTTTGTGTTGGATAGTCACGTTAGTGCGCGCTGTCTTGTTTGTGTTGCATTATTACGTTAGTGCGTGCTGTCTTGTTTGTGTTCGATTGTTACGTTAGTGCGCGCTATCGTGTCTTGTGTTGGATTATTACGTTAGTGCACGCTGTCTTGTTTGTGTTGGATTGTTACGTTAGTGCACGCTGTCTTGTTTGTGTTGGATTGTTACGTTAGTGCACGCTGTCTTGTTTGTGTTTGATTGTTACGTTAGTGCGCGCTGTCTTGTTTGTGTTGGATTGTTACGTTAGTGCACGCTGTCTTGTTTGTGTTTGATTGTTACGTTAGTGCACGCTGTCTGGTTTGTGTTGGATTGTTACGTTAGTGCGCGCTGTTTTGTCTTGTGTTAGATTGTTAGGTTAGTGCACGCTGTCGTGTTTGTGTTGGATTGCTACGTTAGTGCGCGGTGTCTTGTTTGTGTTGGCTTGTTACGTCAGTGCGCGCTGTCTTGTTTGTGTTTGATTGTTACTTTAGTACGCGCTGTCTTGTTTTGTGTTTGATTGTTACGTTAGTGCACGCTGTCTCGTTTGTGTTGGATTATTACGTTAGTGCTTGCTGTTTTGTGTTGTGTTGGATTGTTACGTAAGTGCACGCTGTCTTGTGTTGTGTTGGATTGTTACGTTAGTGCACGCTGTCTTGTTTGTGTTTGATTGTTACGTTAGTGCACGCTGTCTTGTTTGTGTTTGATTGTTACGTTAGTGCACGCTGTCTTGTTTGTGTTGGATTGTTACGTTAGTGCACGCTGTCTTGTAGTGTGTTAGATTGTTACGTTAGTGCGCGCTGTCTTCTCTTGTGTTGGCTTGTAACGTTAGTGCGCGCTGGCTTCTCTTGTGTTGGCTTGTTACGTTAGTGCGCGCTGTCTTCTCTTGTGTTTGATTATTACGTTAGTGCACGCTGTCTTGTTTGTGTTTGATTGCACGCATTTGTGGAATTCCACGTTTGTGGGATTGCACGTATTTTGGGCATCCTACTGATGAACAGTTACGAAATTCAGATATATTTAGAAGCCACATTTATTTGCGGTCTGTCCCCTTTGAATTGTTACGTTAGTGCGCGCTGTCTTGTGTTGTGTTGGATTGTTACGTTAGTGCACGCTTTCTTGTTTGTGTTGGTTAGTTACGTTAGTGCGCGCTGTCTTGATTGTGTTGGATTGATACGTTAGTGGTCGCTGTCGTGTCTTGTGTTGGATTGTTACGTTAGTGCACGCTGTCTTGTTTGTGTTGGATAGTTACGTTAGTGCGCGCTGTCTTGTTTGTGTTGGATTATTACATTAGTGCTCGCTGTCTTGTGTTGTGTTGGATTGTTACGTTACTGCACGCTGTCTTGTGTTGTGTTGGATTGTTAAGTTAGTGCACGCTGTCTTGTTTGTGTTTGATTGTTACGTTAGTGCACGCTGTCTTGTTTGTGTTGGATTGTTACGTTAGTGCGCGCTGTCTTGTCTTGTGTTAGATTGTTACGTTATTAGTGCACGCTGTCTTGTTTGTCTTGGATTATTACGTTAGTGCACGCTGTCTTGTTTGTGTTTGATTGTTACGTTAGTGCACGCTGTCTTGTCTTCTGTTAGATTGTTACGTTAGTGCACGCTGTCTTGTGTTGTGTTAGATTGTTACTTTAGTGCGCGCAGTCTTCTCTTGTGTTGGCTTGTTACGTTAGTGCGCGCTGGCTTCTCTTGGGTTGGCTTGTTACGTTAGTGCGCGCTGTCTTCTCTTGTGTTTGATTATTACGTTAGTGCACGTTGTCTTGTTTGTGTTGGTTTGTTACGTTAGTGCACGCTGTCTTGTTTGTGTTGGATTGTTACGTTAGTGCGCGCTGTCTTGTGTTGTGTTGGATTATTACGTTGGTGTACGCTGTCTTGTTTGTGTTGGATTGTTACGTTTGTGCGCGCTTTCTTGTGTTGTGTTTGATTGTTACGTTAGTGTACGCTGTCTTGTTTGTGTTGGATTATTACGTTAGTGCGCTCTGTCTTGTTTGTGTTGGATTATTACCTTAGTGCGCTCTGTCTTGTTTGTGTTGGATTATTACGTTAGTGCGCGCTGTCTTGTTTGTGTTGGATTATTACGTTAGTGCGCTCTGTCTTGTTTCTGTTGGATTGTTACGTTAGTGCGCGCTGTCGTGTCTTGCGTTTGATTGTTACGTTAGTGCACGCTGTCTTGTGTTGTGTTGGATTATTGCGTTAGTGCGCGCTGTCCTGTGTTGTGTTGGAATGTTACGTTAGTGCACGCTGTGTTGTTTGTGTTTGATTGTTACGTTAGTGCACGCTGTCTTGTTTGTGTTTGATTGTTACATTAGTGCGCGCTGTCTTCTGTTGTATTGGATTATTACGTTAGTGCACGCTGTCTTGTTTGTGTTGGATTATTGCGTTAGTGGGCGCTGTCTTGTTTGTGTTGGATTGTTACGTTGGTGCGCGCTGTCGTGTCTTGTGTTGGATTATTACGTTAGTGGGCGCTGTCTTGTTTGTGTTGGATTGTTATGTTAGTGCGCGCTGTCTTGTTTGTGTTGGATAGTTACGTTAGTGCACGCTGTCTTGTTTGTGTTGGATTGTTACGATAGTGCACGCTGTCTTGTTTTTGTTGGATTGTTACGTTAGTGCACGCTGTCTTGTGTTGTGTTAGATTGTTACGTTATTGCGCGCTGTCTTGTCTTGTGTTAGATTGTTACGTTATTAGTGCACGCTGTCTTGTGTTGTGTTAGATTGTCACGTTAGTGCGCGCTGTCTTCTCTTGTGTTGGCTTGTTACGTTAGTGCGCGCTGTCTTCTCTTGTGTTTGATTATTATGTTGGTGCACGTTGTCTTGTTTGTGTTGGCTTGTTACGTTAGTGCACGCTGTCTTGTTTGTGTTTGATTGTTACGTTAGTGCACGCTGTCTTCTGTTGTGTTGGATTATTACGTTAGTGCACGCTGTCTTGTGTTGTGTTAGATTGTTACGTTAGTGCGCGCTGTCTTCTCTTGTGTTGGCTTGTTACGTTAGTGCGCGCTGGCTTCTCTTGTGTTGGCTTGTTACGTTAGTGTGCGCTGTCTTCTCTTGTGTTTGATTATTACGTTAGTGCACGTTGTCTTGTTTGTGTTGGATTGTTTCGTTAGTGCGCGCTGTCTTGTGTTGTGTTGGATTATCACGTTGGTGTACGCTGTCTTGTTTGTGTTGGATTGTTACGTTTGAGCGCGCTTTCTTGTGTTGTGTTTGATTGTTACGTTAGTGTACGCTGTCTTGCTTGTGTTGGATTATTACCTTAGTGCGCTCTGTCTTGTTTGTGTTGGATTATTACGTTAGTGCGCGCTGTCTTGTTTGTGTTGGATTGTTACGTTAGTGCGCGCTGTCTTGTTTGTGTTTGATTGTTACGTTAGTGCACGCTGTCTTGTGTTGTGTTGGATTATTGCGTTAGTGCGCGCTGTCCTGTGTTGTGTTGGAATGTTACGTTAGTGCACGCTGTCTTGTTTGTGTTTGATTGTTACGTTAGTGCACGCTGTCTTGTTTGTGTTTGATTGTTACGTTAGTGCGCGCTGTCTTCTGTTGTGTTGGATTATTACGTTAGTGCACGCTGTCTGGTTTGTGTTGGATAGTTACGTTAGTGCGCGCTGTCTTGTTTGTGTTGGATTATTACGTTAGTGGGCGCTGTCTTGTTTGTGTTGGATTGTTACGTTAGTGCGCGCTGTCGTGTCTTGTGTTGGATTATTACGTTAGTGCACGCTGTCTTGTTTGTGTTGGATTGTTATGTTAGTGCGCGATGTCTTGTTTGTGTTGGATAGTTAGGTTAGTGTACGCTGTCTTGTTTGTGTTGGATTATTACGTTAGTGCACGCTGTCTTGTTTGTGTTTGATTTTTACGTTAGTGCACGCTGTCTTGTGTTGTGTTTGATTGTTACGTTAGTGCGCGCTATCTTGTTTGTGTTGGATTGTTACGTTAGTGCACGCTGTGTTGTTTGTGTTGGTTAGTTACGTTAGTGCGCGCTGTCTTGTTTGTGTTAGAATTGATACGTTAGTGGTCGCTGTCGTGTCTTGTGTTGGATTGTTACGTTAGTGCACGCTGTCTTGTTTGTGTTGGATAGTTACGTTAGTGCGCGGTGTCTTGTTTGTGTTGGATTATTACGTTAGTGCTCGCTGTCTTGTGTTGTGTTGGATTATTACGTTAGTGCACGCTGTCTTGTGTTGTGTTGGATTGTTAAGTTAGTGCACGCTGTCTTGTTTGTGTTGGATTGTTACGTTAGTGCGCGGTGTCTTGTTTGTGTTGGCTTGTTACGTTAGTGTGCGCTGTCTTGTTTGTGTTTGATTGTTACTTTAGTACGCGCTGTGTTGTTTTGTGTTTGATTGTTACGTTAGTGGGCGCTGTCTTGTTTGTGATCGATTGTTACGTTAGTGCGCGCTGTCTTGTGTTGTATTTGATTGTTACGTTAGTGCACGCTGTCTTGTGTTGTGTTAGATTGTTACGTTAGTGCGCGCTGTCTTGTCTTGTGTTAGATTGTTACGTTAGTGCGCGCTGTCTTGTCTTGTGTTAGATTGTTACGTTATTAGTGCACGCTGTTTTGTGTTGTGGTAGATTGTTACGTTAGTGCGCGCTGTCTTCTTTTGTGTTGGCTTGTTACGTTAGTGCACGCTGTCTTCTCTTGTGTTGGCTTGTTACGTTAGTGCGCGCTGTCTTCTCTTGTGTTTGATTATTACGTTAGTGCACGTTGTCTTGTTTGTGTTGGCTTGTTACGTTAGTGCACGCTGTCTTGTTTGTGTTGGATTGTTACGTTAGTGCGCGCTGTCTTGTGTTGTGTTGGATTATTACGTTAGTGTACGCTGTCTTGTTTGTGTTGGATTGTTACGTTAGTGGTCGCTGTCGTGTCTTGTGTTGGATTGTTACGTTAGTGCGCGCTGTCTTCTCTTGTGTTGGATTGTTATGTAGACATGTAGTGTAATTGTAAGTCTTTAGTCTGTCGGGTGCGATCATTTAAATGAAACATAATAACAGGCCTATATTAATGTATCCAAGTTATTTAGTTTGTTATAAAAACAAGCTAACTGGGGACACTTTACTAATTGGGGACACTATACTCTTTGGCAGTACTTTTGCGTGGTACCATTTGTTTACCGTTTTGAGCAATACCAGTTCAAAACTTCAGCTTTTGAATTTCTTTACGATGGCAAATTTACCTTCAGAACTGGTAAGGTGATAAAACCGAAGTTAAGGCAAACTACATATATACATTGGTAATATCAGAAACTCTTTAAGAGGGAGGGTGTAAAGGGGCTATGTCGCCATTTTAGTGTTACTTTTAAAAGCCAAAATACATCGTTTTATTATATGGCAAACTGGTCCACGATGAAAAGGAACATTCTGATTGGTTCCCTGAGAGGTCTGAATTTTGCAATACGGACCGCTAAGATGGACCACTCACGAACTCATTTCGTCGAATTCCTTTTATGAAACAATGAACCCCAATATCAAAATTCAAATTCTCCTTTCCTGTCCCCATACATTACTTAGGGCCTGGTCGCACTACAGTCAAAAACAAAAATTAACCCGTGCAAAAATCGAGGGTAACAAAAGAAACCGCGGCAGTGGGACACGCTTTTTGTAGAATGGGTTTGTTTTTATGTCATTTTGCACGGGCTAATTTTTGTTTTTGACTGTAGTGCGACCAGGCCCTTATAGAAGCAGCGGGGAGAAGTTGTTGAAATATCAAGAGAATTCAACTTCGGTGATTATGTTCTTTATTACATCAATTTTGAAATCACTGGTGATCCTTGCAATCTGATTGGCTCTCAGCAGTGCGATTTATTCCCAAATCGCACTATTTTTTGCTCTAAATCGCATCTTTTTCCCGGTTTTTACAAACCGCCTAATGTATCAATAAAATATTGGTACTGACTAAAATCCTGTATTTGGTTGATTATATTGTGCGATTTCAAAATGGATGTAATGAAGTGGTAATTGAACTTCGTGCCGTGCAATTTTTGTCTGAAATCATACGGTGATTTCAAATTGAACTATTGCACTCCACTCAGTTCAATTACCATTATTAACTTTTATGACCTCTCCGATTGATTAAGGCGGGGGTCTACCTGAATGCCATTTTTCCGCCACTTAACATGGCTTTAATGGAAATATGTCGTTCACGTTTCAAGCAATCCAAAAACCCTTCACTCATTACATAAATCTATGTTGTGGGATGTTTTGTAAATTTTTGGGTGATTTTGGGGTATTTTGGGGAGGAAATAGTTTTTCTCAAAGGATTTGTAAAATTTAGAGAAATAAGAAATACTGAAGATTTAGTGAAATTTTAAAGTGCACCTAACCCCAATTTTTTTTTTTTTGCTTAATGAACTCTATGTACGTTGAAAAGTTGAATAGTTAAATATTTCTTGTTTTTAACGTCGCGTTAGTGAGTTATAGAGATTTGATGGGGGGTGATGGGGGGGGGGGGGGGGGGGGGGGTGATGGGGGATTTTCAGCTTGCACGAATTTTTTTTCGCCCATTGCTTGTGCAGGATTTTTTTTTGCAGGTGAAACCCTCTGCACGAATTTTTTTTCAGACAATTTGCAAAATTATTAAATTTGATCAGAGGAAGCATGTCAAAAAATGTCCACTTGCCAAACATTTGTGGCTGAGATGTGGGCACTTTGGTTTTAATTTCTCTATACAAACCCTTCTAGTAAATGTTGCGTCTGTTCCTTCAGTTTAGAACCGGTGCAAAATTAGAGAGGTTTGTATAGGACGATACCAAACTTTGAAGGTCTATATCTTTTCTATTCATGCCAACAAGTTGAAATTTTGTGGTTCAGATTATACATGCAGCAGTAATCCATATCAAAAGATGGAATTTTGAAGCTTGATAAAAATAATTTGTGAGATCACACTTTAAATACCACTCTATTATATTTATGTCAAATGCATTATGTCAAATATTTATATTTATGTCAAATACATTAATATCCTTGATCGACCTCCTCTTACATTTTTTTCAATCACATTATGATGTTTCTGACCAACTTGTATTATGCACAGTGTATGTTGCAGGTACACTGGCTGCCAATGAAAACCAGACTTTGTGCTATTATTTTTTTTAAAGTAGCAGTGTTGCTGTTGATGTTGTTGATCAGTTCATGTTGGTAACAGTTAAACTTTTAACAATCACTGTAACTTTGTATCAATGAACTTTTTCATTGTGTTATAGAATTTTTCATCAAGGGGACCCTCTAATTTTATTTTGGGCACAAATAATTTTTTTTAAATTAAACAAATATTAATATGTTAAAAATTTATTTAATATTGAAACTGTTTATGGATAATTACATGTATTTATCATATTTATTATAGATAGATAGATAGTTTATTGAAGTTAAAGCTTACAGCCCCAGAGCCAGCTGAATTTAATATGCCAACTTTCACAAAATATGGATGGACTATAATACAGCTAAAAAAATCTTTTTATTTGTAATAATTATGTGGAATAAAACTTTAACAGAAATAAAAAACACACTGCGGTTATAAACTGGCAGCTGAAATTTGCGCTTTCCGGCTGTTGAATTGAAAATATGAATTCATTATATCACCTTATACTCATTTCATGCATCACATTCATTCATTCATCCTCTTCGTCCCGTCGGGGACATAAGGCCGCAGTGCAGTGTGAGGTTAACACTTCAATAAACACTATCAAATGTCTTTATTTATAAATAATAGTATAGGAAGACCCCAAGAATGTTTTGAATTTTTAAAACGCCAAGAGCACTATTTTCAATAGACACTTTGGCAGCTTTTATATATTAAATAACAACCACAATAGGACTTCTCCTTCTGCATGAATTTTTTTTCTTTGCCTTGGACTTTGCACGAATTTTTTTTCCTGGCATTTTCCCTTGCACGAATTTTTTTTTTGTTTCCCCCCCCCCATCACTTTTCTAATGGTCCGTCCCTAATCTGGCAATGGGCGGTCAGCTGACAAAATGTGTGGAGATGGTACAATCGGTTGTTCATGATATTTATGATTGTCGGTTGTTCATGATATTGGTTAACTATAATAGAGAGGCTAGCGCGAAACGGCGCAGTAGATTAAGGTGATTCCCTAGAAATAAAAGTTGACATAAGATTTTCTTTAAACTTTCCTTGATTGTTTCCCACAATATAGTGGTCCGAAATCTGCAATAAAAAATATAGGTCACCGAGCTCGTTTAGGAGATATAATTGTCTCAAGTTAACCTTTAAATCCTTGCAACTGCACTTATCAAGCGCACGTTTATTCCATCAGCTCACACTACGTTTCGCAGGGACAGGAAGCACAGCTTTAAAGTAATTCTTGAAATAATAAAATAGATGTAATGTACTGACCAAATGGAACAATTTGATGTTTGTTTTATGGCGCAGGCACACATCCTGAAAAGGTATTAACTAAAAATATTCGTCGGGTGCGTGATCTCGAGGATATAATTTTGTGTCCACGTAGCGATGGCTACGTATGCTTTCTTCGCGATAACTTTTTTTTCTAACATAATTTTTTTTTTAAAGTTTAACAGCACAAAGAGGAGGACAAAAAGAATGAAATTATGCAAAGAAAAAGATAGGTCACCGAGCTCGTTTAGAAGAAAACAACCGATTATTTACTAAGAGAACTGAATCCTCAAAGGAAAACCTATTACTTCGGAGTGCGCGCGCGCTCGTGCACGCGCAAATGACGCAAGATATTATGCGCAGTAGTGATGCGCAGTGCAATACTAGGGAATCACCTTAAGCAGTTACAACGTGATTGGGCAAAGCATTCCAGAGCGGGAGAGTACAGAAGAGAAATACCGGCTGAGCTGGTGAGAGTATCGGAAACTGGCTCGAGTGTGGCGCGTTTGGCTGCTACTGCCTTCAAAGTCATTTGGGAAGTTGACGTTTACTTGGCAGGACAGGACCTTATGGAACGTTGTCAGGTCGTTTGCCCCTCTCCGTGACTCTACATCTCAATCACAAGGAAATCCATGAATAATAATAGTCATATCTTTATTATTTAAAATATCAGGTATCTATAGGGGTAGATAATAGTTTTATATAAAAATAACTAAATAAAAATACCATTGCTTACCTTATATACTACAGTTTTTAGACAAATTTATTACTAGATTCTATCGAAAAGACGGCACACAGAGCTAATTACAATTCATTTTCCGACCAAAAACAAGCGTTTTGTCGAATGTCGAAACATTTTGTTTAAATACAAATGCATTACTATTACAATCTGGCCTGTACAGTACTGCTAAATAAATCGTGTCCCATCAGTTAACAGGCGCAAATCACCCACACCCCCTGTACAAATATATCCACAACATACAAAACAAAACAACATACAAAACAAAACATACAAACATACAACATACAAAACAAAACAAAATTAACAACCATTTCATTCGAGGAGAGTAATATACCTTTTTACCGATTTTAACCATCTGGGCATCCCGTAATGACCATTGAAATTAATTGTTAATAAAGGAATATATTAATTTTAATAATCATGATGGATGACTTGGGGGCAAAATCAATATGATTGCTGTATCGGTAAAAAGGTATATTAACAGAATACCCTGCCAGACTCGGACCCAGTCACAATTTACTCGATTTTGGAGGCGAAAAGAGATTGGATGCAATTGCAGTGAGGCATGTGGGGTGTTATGGGTAAGGACGGGGCACTTTCCCATAAAGCCCCGCACGCCTTTCTTCACTGGTATCCAATCTACTCTCACCTCAAAATCAAAGAACTAGCGACTTAGCGACTGGGCACAAGTAACGCACCCTACCATCTGTCCATAATCGGCTTTCCGCATTACGGTGATCTCTGTATTATTGACGAAGAGATCATATTAATTTTCATATCTTTGACACCACGTGATCACTCCGTATATAGGCGAATCTTTGTTTACAATAATTGCCTCATTTTTTAAAGGTACACTGTCTCGCCAAAATAGCAAAATTTCCACGTTACATCGCCAAATACCACCAAATATACAACTTAAATGGATAAAAATATTCTATAGAGCAAAACAAAAGTAGTAGTTTGGAGATAAAGTGCAGGATTGCAAGGATTGAAGTGGATTACAGTTCATGAAATTTGATTTATTGACAGGCGGTCAAGAAATCAAACTTGCCATTCTTGTGAAATTTTGACCTTTCTAGCCGTTATTTTTTCTGTTTAGTCCAATGTCTTTGCTTCTATCACTTTTGGCGATGGTTTCTTCCGAGATTATAAGACACATATTTCCAAGATTTACAAGCTCTTTCAATGAGGTCAACAAACATTCGCCTATAAGGTAATCATACCAAGAGATTCAACTTAATTCATTTATGCCCCTAGCTTATGAATTTTGGCCCAATCAATTACCATTACTTATACTAAATTTAAATATTAAAAATACATTGCTATCTTAAAAAAATACTAGAGCACTTTTTACGTGGTACAAAAATACAACTCTGACATAAAAATAGGGGTTCTTCAGGGGCGTAGCCAGGATTTTGTAAGGAGGGGGGGTCACACTGTGTCACGCCCAGGGTACTTACCAGATTCTCATGTCGACATCCACACTGTGCTTTACTAAAATTATCTCACAAAGGGGGTGGGTGGGGGGTCACGGGCACCCCAGGACCACCCTAGCTACGCCCCTGTTCTTTGTGATTCGTCGGTTTTTATCGATTAGAGTGATTGCTACCACTTATATTTTTTTAAACTTTAACGATATTTAACTATATAAAAATATACTCGACTTCCAAGGAAACCTGAAATTCCAGGCACTTAGTGCAATTACGTAGTGATTGTTTGGACCGAACCATTCTGAATCAGAATATAAATTCATTCAGTATGAATGAATTTGATCAGAAAATTAAGTTTCTGGTTCTATATTGACACCTGCCAATTATTTGTGAACAATGAAATCATAGGCGGAACAATAGTTTGGAAGCCAGATCTTACAGCCATGCTCCGTCACGCGTGACCAGTATTTTTGAAAATTTGAATGGAGTTTTCAAGTTTACGCGTCGGTTTTGTAAATTCAATCCGAGATTCGGAATTCCCGTAAGAATTTTACCTCATTTTCGGAAACAAAGAGCAACAAAATATCATTTCATTTGAAATGTTACATATCCGAACAATATTAGGTTTTTCATGCGTGTAGCGAAGTTATTTTTCCGTTAACTCGTGACATTCAAAGTGTTTTCCACAGAGATCTTCAAGGTTTCATTCAAATCTCGGACGTTACAAAGAAATATTCAAACGTTCATTTCAGTCTTGTGGATTACTGATCACGCGTGACGGAGCATGGCTGTAATAAGGATAGATCTTAGCCATTTCATTCCTTCGTTTTTCTCTGTATTTAATGATCAGTTTGAGAAGCTATATCAAGTTAACACGAGGCAGTATTTCATCAGGTGTTCAAAACACCTTGACGTCGGTTAAAAAAACTTGGCTGCAACTTGTTTTTTCAATCCTCTTCTCAGTGTTTGGAAGTCCTGATGAAACACTTTACCTCATGTTTGATAAACAGTGAACTATGTATATGCCAGACACATTCGGGACCACCTCCAGCTGTCTGCCTTAAAAAGAGGTCTCCGTCTTTTAGAGAGTTTAGTTACAGACAAACAAGTGAAATTCGGCCAGAACCAGCCAATAATTGATGTCCATCTTAGAGAGGTGTCCGCCTTAATGTTATAGAGGAGTTAGTTACAAAGGAACAAGTGAAATTCAGCTGGAACCTGCCAATGATATCATTGGTGTCCATCTTTGAGAGGTGTCCGCCTAACAGGGGCATCCGTGCATTACTTGAATTATTCAGATTATTGGAATGCAAGAAGACCTGACTGTCTGCGAATCTTATCAGAGTCTTGAGGATATTGGCAATTACTTCAATGGACAAGCAGCTGTCAAGGATGTAGAGCCTCCTGACTTGAGATCAACGTGGTGTTGGCTGTAGTAGTCAACCATCTCCGGTAATGTGCTGAATTGCTAAGGAAAATAAGAGAATACATAAATGCATGTCGGGTGAGTCATAGAGCGGTTAATTGCGCGTCATAAAACTAAAACCAAAGTAATTACTGACCAATTACAGCAGACACAGACGAACCGATGAATTTAGCTAATGCCAAATTCCACACCAACCAGCACCACAGTTTTGCTAGAAACTATACCTTTATTCAATTCATTGGTCTGTCAAACAAGTCAGTCAGTCAGTCAGTCAGCGAGACAGTCAGTCAGTCCGTCAGCCAGTTAGTAAGTTAGTCATTCATCAGTAAGTCATTCAGTTTGTCAGTAAGTCAATCAACCAATCAGTCAGTCAGTCAGTCAGTCAGTCAGTCAGTCAGACAGTCAGTCAGACAGTCAGTCAGTCAGCCAGCCAGCCAGCCAGCCAGCCAGCCAGCCAGCCATCAGCAAGTCATTCAGTCAGTCAGTCAGTCAGCCAGTCCATCAGTCAGTAAGTCAATCAGTCAATGAGCCAGGGAGCAAGCCAGTCAGTCACATCCCACACGTGTTGCACTTGGTCACTTATCCATACTGTGACTCAGCCACCCAGTCCATCTGTCAGATCTCTTGCTATTCACTTACTCACAAACTAAAATAAGTGTAAACTTACCACTTTCCCACTGTCTCCGAGTACAAATTTTCCGTTGGTCCGAGGTATTCTGTGAAGAGATAAGAGGTAACCAGTTGTGTAACAATGAAAAATTTGAAATGATCTCAATGAAGAAAATATGTTCTAGCTCCCACAAAACCGTTTGTCAAAAGCAAATGACAACATTATAATTACTAATCATGTCTTATGGGAAGGGTAACCAGTGGCTGTGGTTGAGATCTTTCTAGACTGCAAATAGTTGCCCTTTTTTCATCAGATCCTAGAGCACGGGCTGATTTATAATTGAGTAAAGGGTAACATTTTACCATGTTTCCACCTTCTAAGACCTTTCTATTTAAAGTAGAAGATTTATTTTGATTTTCAGTGAAAGAAAGAGAAGAAAAAGAATGAAAACTAAAAAAACGTTAACATGAAAAACTAGCCCGTGGTTATGGCAATGACTGCAGGGTTTTGTCTAGGATTTGTAGTTTTGGGGAGAAGTTCCAAGTGGCCAAAGCCCACGAGCTTCGTAGGGGGTCTGGGGCCATGCCCCCTCCCCCTGTGGAAATGTTTAGAAATAAATATGCGCTTAGGTGCAATTTAGTGCATTTTGAGACAAAATTTTGCGATGTTACTGTTATATTTTATTTTTAAGTCGTGATAATGTTTTGACTAAAGCATGATAACTGAGCCTGCTGTAAGGTCAGCAGTTTATAGTGCTTCATGTTCCTTGTCATGTAGTGTTCCTTGTCAGGGTATGATTACTTCATGTACACTGACCAGGATGATTTTTCTGACATATTTACTTATAATTATACTGTTATGGTATATTTTTTGCGGGAGTGGGGGATGAACAGAATTTTTTTTTTTTTTTTTTTGGGGGGGGGGGGGGGGGCAGCTTCCATGCCTCAAACAACCGAGATAGAACCAAACTGGCTGGCGGTCAGAATTGCTCGTTAGCTTTCTTGGGTGGCTTTCACAGCAGCACAAAAAAACAAACAAACATGCATAAAAACAAAAAGCAGTTATATCTAACCTAAGATGCCGCACACTTCCTTTAAAAAAGAGTGACATGGAATAGTTGTTGGGATCTTTGGAGCTGTTACGTACAATGAAGGCGCCTTCCTGTTGAACAAAGAAGCAACGAGGTCAGAATTCTCATGCAAGCAAACTGAAATTGTATTTATAATATTGCAATTTATTGTTAGTAGGAGATGCAGTGAGAAAGTGGTTAATGTGTTGGGACTCTAAATCTTAAATAGCCTCCTGCCTAGCTGGTAGTTTTGTTGTTGCGCGCAATGCTAAATTTGCGAGCAGCAAAGCCGCAAGAGGAATGGAGAGGAGAAGAAACTCAGCATCACACCTGCCAACAAAAAAACCCACCAGCTATGAAGGCTAAACAAACCTGGGCTTTAGATTATGTAAAGCGATAAACCTGCTAGAACTTTTAGACATTACTTGTGTTTTAAGTTTCAGAAGAGGTGTTTAACTGTTTTTAATTCAAGCAAAGTTTGATGTGAAAAAAAAAAAGGGTTGGTGCCAACATAGTGCAGCCAGCTTTGAAAATAGTGATATGTTTTGATAGCTGAGATTGGACGAAACGCTTTTCTCAAGTGTGAGAAAGTCATTTCATCATTGTGATTGGCTGAAAATAGGGTTTACATGTGCCCAATTGCATCAGAAAATCTAAGTACATTATGATTATGACCTCCATTTATACCTCCCAGTTATAACCTTAGGGGAGATAGAGAATATGATGTCTAGAGTCTTCTTTAAGGAAACAACACAATTTCAGATACCATATACCAACAGGGTTATGGGTGCATGAATAAATTGATGCCCTTTTGACCACCACCCCTTTACTTAAGATATAGTATCAAGTTAAAGTAATCTGAAAAGTACTCTCCTGTTTTTTTTTTTAACATGGGAATTTCAGGGAAAAACAGACCTTGGAGAAGGATTTCAAAGCATTTTCTGCTATCTTCTTGTCTAATGGTCCTTGGAACCAGGGTGAATCTTTCAGTGGGTCAACAGGTGACTGAAAATTAAATGACATAACATGTTACTTTATTGTTGATAAGATCAGCACAGTCAAACCCTGTTAACCCTTTAAGCCCTGATATCAAAATTTAAATTCTTATTTCTTGTTCCTATACATTTCCTATAGAAGTAGTGGGGAGAAATTGTTCGGATATCAAGGGAATTCATCTTGTGTGATCATGTCCTTAATTCTCATGACCTTTTTGATTGATAATGCATTGATATTACAAGGAGAAATTTGATGCTGATCACTGGACAGCTGAACTGAGACAAGGTGCTGAGCACAGCCAGCTGGGATTCCAGTTCTGCAGGTTGGTGCTATACTAACTTAGCTATTAAAGTGCCTATCACCCCTAGAAAGTTATTTTCTGAATCAACTCTATGTACATCGAATAGTTGAATGGTAAAATATTTCTTGTTTTGAACGTTGTGTTTGTGAGTTATGAAGATTTGAATACAAAATGCTAATTAGATGACGTCAACCCGGGAATTTGCCATTACTTCTATGCCATTTTACAATGCGCAGTTTACAGCTTGAGGATAATTAATTTGATAAATACTAAAAATAAACTGTGGATAGTCAATTGATTCGTAAAAAAATATTACTTGGAGGTGAAAACAAGTAGTTATATAATAAATGATTCCCGGGTTGACTTCATCTAATTAGCATTTTGTAAATTCAAATCTCTATAACTCACTAACACGACGTTCAAAACAAGAAATATTTTACCATTCAACTATTCAATGTACATAGAGTTGATTCTGAAAATAACTTTCTAGGGGTGATAGGCACTTTAAACAAGGTGGTGGTGATACGTTAAATACCTTTGGTTGTGTTGGAAGTGGAGGAAGTGGTGAATTCCTTGGTGGGCTTGTAGGTCCAACTAAAATAACAAAAGGACACAGTCATGATAATTATATATTAAACAATTATTGGATGAGGTTGAGCATGATGGCGATAATTATCAAGGCCAAAGTTTGTGTTATCTCCCGAAGCCGAAGGCTGAGGCGGATAACACAAACTGAGGCCTTGATAATTATCGCTATCATGCGAAAACCGAATCCAATTATTGTTTTATTATGCATATTCCTGAGCTGCACTTGTAAAGACAAGAGTGCGCACAAAAAAGTGATCAATGCACAGCAGACAAACTATTGTCTGTAGGTATGATGTCACTTCTACATATATAAAATTCATTGTCTGTAGGTATGACGTAACAGAAATAGCAAGCTTAGCAATAATTAGCTGCGTGCTTATAGCCAATCAAAATCAAGCTAGTGACACCAATGTATAATAATAAACAATAACCGCCATTTAATAGTCCAGTTTCGAATTCGCTTTGGTCGCTGAACGAAAGCACTGAAGACGCATTTTTACAGGGTTTGCCTCAATCTGAAGTGATAAATTCACAAATTCAGGCGAGAGGATGACCTGTTTAGAACTCTGTCCATTGTTTAATTTTCAAATTTCACGCACCTACTTTTAAATACGAAAATGGCTTATTGGCTCAAAAATAGTGAGCTTTGCGGAACAGATAATATCCAAGGACAAATATCCCTACATATTTTTGAAGCCAAATGGAGGTTATTGTGTTTATTATCCTGCAAATATTTTTTCATAACGCCTCTCTGTTAGGGAGAGTTTTATTTTTTATTTTTATTTTATTAGACTTCGCCATCAAATAAACTAATAACAAACAAAATGATAAAAAACAAAGAAAACAACTACTGGGTTATGGCAGGGTGACCACAACAGCTGTCACCAATTACTGTGGGCCCAAGATTAACAAAATTCTAAACACTCAAATAAAATGGTAAAATATAGTAACTAATAACAACATGAAATAGGCTCAGAAAGGTTGCGTGGCGTATTACATATTTCTGAGTTGGCCAAGCCGTTAAACATCAAAATAATTCTGTTGGCATTCAAAAACATTTCTAGTCTGTTCAAAACTATCAGTTCTAATGCATTCAATTTAGCAATAATAAAAAATACAATGTATTCGAGATGAAAACTGAACGTTATAACGTGCAAACACAAAACGCAAATCTTGAAAACTGGGGAATATCACTTGGAGATATCATCAAATTAATATTCCCTAGTTTTGGCTGTGTCATGTGATGTGTTTAGACCAATCGTGCACGAGCAAAATATTTGATGGATTATAACAGTTAGTAATTACTGGTCAGAGCCACTCCTAACCACAATCAAGAAAACAATAATATAACTTTATTTACTGCTCTTGGCTAAACAAAACTAAACCAAAATAATGAAAATTTAAACCAGAACAGATACAACCGTGTATAATTTCTGAGAATTTCTAAGAACTAAACTTTCAATAAACATGTCTGTTTGCAGGGCTGTATCCAGTATGAGGCAAACCAAGGCACCTGCCTCAGTTATTTTTCTTCTTCTTTTTTTCCGGAGAAAGTGAGATCTTTTTTTTTTTTGAAGGCCAAAAGTAAGACAATACCAGCAAATAACCATGGATATGATCTCAGTCCTTATCTTTTTCTGGCTACAGCCCTGGTTGGTCTGTTAGTGCATGTCACACTGCTGCATACTTTACAATAATGTGCAGTTCCAGAAAATATCCATACTCCCCCCATGGAAGGTTTTTTGTTTAGCACCCCCATCCCCCCAGGAAATTCCAGTTTAGCTTCATACTTTAATTTGCTTCTAAAATGTTCGCTTTTAAGAACCCCCTCCCCCTAGGAATTTCCAATGACCTTCCATGGGGTGGGTATGGATTTTTTTTGGAACTACACAATGCTTTTTCTTTTAAGTAATGCTTTTTTGATTTCTATATATTTTTTTCTTTATATGAGATTTATTCAAAAGAATTCAAACTATTACAGAATACAACTAATATTTTCCTCTAAAATAATTACAGTATAAATATAAATATATTAAAAATTCATCTCACCTGGAATGTCGGAGTCACTGCAAAGATAAATAAAAAAAAAACAAGATGAGAAATAAACTAAACATTTACTTTCTCTACACATCTAAAAATATACAATAGGCAATTTTCACAGGTGTCCTTTTACTGCAACTATCAGAATTTATGCCATTTTTCCTTTCTTATTAAAATATTGTAATACCCAGTGAAGGTTAAATAATAGTAGCCTAAACAAACACGAGAAAACAAAATCCTGAAAGATTATGGTACATACAATGAGTTGTTAGTAATAATTGATGCTATCATGAATATCGCCTATTATCATTTTCTCTTAGGGAAAATTGAATCAATTTCAATTTTTTTGCAAACATATTTGCCTTGAGATGCACCTTAAGTTTCGAGCTACTATCCAGTAGATATTAGTCAGATCTTGAGAAAAAAAGGTGTGCCTTATAACTGAAAAACTATCAAAATTAATGGTAGTGTTGATAATTTTAATTAATTTTAACTAGAAAGTCTTATTGATTATTCATTTGGGATCAATGGTAAAGAAGTGGAAGGGAGAAATAGAAGTTAGAAATGAATACCTGCCATTTTATATTAAGCTACATGTTCATGTATATTGCCAGAATAAAAAGACAGACTAGTAAACAGAGCACAGCTGTAAACAAAGCAGTTGATGTGTTCCAAAACACGTGTCTACGAAGAATCCTCCGAATCTGATGGCAAATACAGTACTTATTGACTAAGTGGGAGGACCGGATGGGAAAATATTTGGCTCGAGGTCATGGTGTACAGACCGAACGCAGCGAGGTCCATGTGCCATGACCGAGAGCCAATATTTTCCCATCCGGCCTGACCTAACTTAGTCAATAAGTATTTTATCATAATTATGACCAATTTGGAGACAAAATTACTTGAAATTTTAACGCACTAGGCTGTCTGCTTTTGTAGTTGGGCTGTACGCCTTTTTCCGGCCCCACTCGCGCAAATGCGTACGGCCCTCATACAGGACTTTCATCAATGGTTTTGCAAAGGAAAGGTTCGCAGGGCCAGACGGATCATATGATAAAGATTAGTACTGAAGAAATACTGGAACAAGCTGACATGAAACTGAAGAGCAAGGAGGTGAAGTGGCAAAGATGGAAGCTGATTGGCCACATACTACAGCAGGATCCCAACAATGACTGCAGCATAGCTGCAATTACTTGAGAACCAGAGGGAAGAAGAAGAAAAAGAAGTGGAAGACCACGGTAGGGTTGTACCTCTCATAAACCTCTATTTTCATTGGCCGTTCTAAAACAGTACCTGCTATTGTTTATAGGGATAGGGGCATTGTTTAGGTCATTCATCTATTGTTTTGGTGAGCCAATAAAACAACTCATTCAAAGGAGGTATGACATGACCTGGAGACCAAAGGGCACCTGAAGACATACAGTTGAGAAAGAGAGAAATGATAGATAACAGGTAACAGGTAATAAAAGAAGGATGACAAGAAATCAAATTTTACAATGAAGGTTACAATATATATTACAACAATTAAAAATAATTCAGGGCTGTCATTAGTAGCCGACTGCCATCTGTTATGGCCAGCAACTCAGGGGCAGATCCAGGATTTTTCTTAGGAAGGGGTGCACCTCTAAGGAATGACATAACTGAAGGGTGATGTAAACAAATTTTAAAAGCGAACACGGCAGACTAGGTCACTAGTCACTGCACCCTCTCCCTAGATCCGCCCCTGGCAACTGTGGCGAAGATGATTGGGAACTCAAAGTTTGAAGATGACTGAAGGACAACAGTTATGGGAGGCTATATTGAGTTCATGGCCGCCTATTTTCCTTGTGTAGCCGGCAACCTTAAAGCTTAATAACAGCTCCGCAATTAACACTGATTTGCAGTCTCAATTTACATCAAATTGTCAGTGGAGACAAGTTAAGAGATGATTTATGCCAAACAAACCTGATTCTTGGTGGTGGTGCCTTGAAAGGAGGAGGCTGTGAAAATGCAAAACAGACACAACTTTACTGTCAATTACTGTAGGATCAAAGATCTGATCTGTTACACTGACTCAACTAAAGGAGACTGCAGTACATGCACAGTGTACATCCGTATCTTAATTGTTTTAGATATCCCTATAAATTAAGCCACCATCACAACAGATGATGCAATGAGTGGCCCTCAAAAACTTCTTAAGGTTCAAATTAATCAGGGCCAATGTACCAACATCATGGCCATGAATTCCCCATCTCACCCACCCACCCAACTGAAGTTGTGTTGCAAATCTGTCTCTAATGTATCTTGGATATCCCTATAAATAAAGCCACCATCATTATGATGAGAGATGGTGCAGTAGTTGTCCCTCAAGAGCTTCTAACTGATTCAAATTTATCAGGGCCAAATTGTACTCTGGGCCATGAATTCTCCTGTCATTTTTCATTTGCCTTTTTAACCCTTCTACTTCAGAAGTGAAAATCTTGAGTCATTTTCAAACATTACAAAATAATGAGTCGGTGGATGAAATCCTCAAGTGTGATAATTTAAATGCAAGTTTATGAACAGTATTTTCTGGTGCAGCTTATTTGTAGCATTTTTTAAAATGAAACCTTGATCTTTTTGCCAGTTTTGAACAACCGGTACTTGGGCAGCAATTTCATACTCTTGCCTACCTACAAAGGCATCATTTTGATCACTCAGGATGAATTCTCTTAATCCTTTAACAATTTCTCCCAATTTGTGTTACAGGAAATGCATGGAGACCAGTAAGAAGAATTAATTTTGAGTTTTGAATTTGAGGCTTTAAGTGTTAGTCAAGAGCTGTTGCAAATGTCAATAATCTAACCCCCATATTCCCTTATTCTCAGATTTGATGAGATCTCTCAGGGTCTAGTTGGGATGCCAGATCTGCCCCGATTCTCCATGCCCTTAAATGGGAAAGCCTCGCTGACAGACATGCAAAACAACTGAAATGTTTAATGTTTAAAACTGCAAATCACCTTGTACCTGAATACCTGTCTGATAAATTCGCCAGCGTTAATACCATTCACAGACATAATCTTCGAGGTGCGCAACATAACCTGTTTATTCCGCGACCGAACACTGAGGCCCTTTAGAAAAGTTTTCGTCATAGGGGCGCAGTAACATGGAACAGTCTGTCAGCGGAGGCTAAGCAGGCCACTACTTTAAGTAGTTTTTATTCCGCTATTGTATATTTTTAGTATTTTCTTAACTTAGTTTAGCACTTGTTATAGGAGTTTTGTAATTTTTAAGTTTTAACTTTTTCTACTAGGTTTAATGTGCACGGCTCTTTAGAAGACCACTCTTTAGTGATAAGGACTCCGTGGATAAATAAAGTTATTGTATTGTACTGTATTGTATTTCTGTTACCCCCTGGGATGAGCCCTGATTAATTCATTAGTATAGTTTTGACATACCCTAGCACCTGGTTTTGGTCCTGGTCTGGGTGGGGGTGGAGATGGTGGTGATTCTTCAACTGGAGATGTGGGTGGTGCTCTTCTTTGAGGTGGAACCCTAGGAAATAGTATGCCAGATATTCTCAAATTCACACAGGTCTAAAGCAGCTTAAACAAAGCTCTGTTAAAAGGACACTGTCCCACTGAAGAAGCAAAACTTCGCTTAGCTTATTTCCATGTTATATTGCCAAATGGCACCAAACATACAACTAAATTGGATAAAAAGATCCTATAGAGCAAAACAGAAGCAGTAGTTTGGAGATAAAGTGAAGGATTGCAAGGATTGAGGTGGATTTCAGTTCATGAAATTTGGTTTATTGACAGGCGGTCAAAGAATCAAATTTTGACTTTTGTAGCCATTATTTTGTCTGTTTATTTCATATTTCTTTGCTTCTATCACTTGTGGCGATGGTTTCTTCAAATTTTAAGATAATGAAGTAAATGTAAGCTTAAAACATTGTTCAAGCTCCTGGCCATAATCATGATACACAATATTTCGGCTGTGACAGTTTCCCTTTTAGCAGTACTTCTTCCAGACAAGAACATTATGAGGGAGGTCATTGCTAACTGATTAGCAGCTGGCAGCCGGCAGCCGGCTGTTATGGCTGGCACCTGCTGTGAACAGCAACTCAAAGTTTGAAAATGACAAAAGAATTTCAGTCATGGGAGACTATCTAAAATTTAATGACAGCCTTGATTATCCTTTCTCCATCTCTGGAATTTCAAGTTTTCTAGATTCAAGTTGCGATCTGTTTCTCACCTTGGAGCAGGAGAATTTTTCTCGTTGTTGTTTTCCTCTTTCTTTGCTGGTGATGGCTTTTGTGATGGGGGAGGTTTTATGGGTCCTAGAAATGAAAGGTTTTGAAAACAAAAATGTCAGCATCATGAGGTGTGTGTAAACAAGTGTGTACATATCATGCCAAAATTGATGCGAGTGTAAGTAAACATCAGCAATCAAAGGCTTTACAAGGCAACTCGTGAATACGAAACAACCTTCGGACCAGCTCCCCTCTCCTACGTATTTTTCATGTAGACATAGTCATGTAGACATAGTGTATATCGATAACTTTTTTACCACATTTGGGCAGTGTATCAATGTGCTGAATTATAAAACTCGTTAAAAGTCACCTTCTTTCCACTACGCCTTCATATCACTCTTTCTAAAGTTCATAGATAAATTAGATATTTGCTGATTTTCATAACAATTTATCATTAACGACAGTCAACTAAGGTGCAAACACTGCTATTATGGACTCGATCAGTGCAATCTCAAGAGTTGACTGTATTTCGATCACTCATTTACTCGTCCTCAACCATGCAAATTCATGACACCAACAGTGTGAGCACTGGTGGGGGGGGGGGGGGGGGTCTTCTGGAGTGGAGACTTTGTGCAACCTGCCTCTTGAAATCCTTATCCATTTTTCAGGCCAAGGTTTGTAGTTTTCCTCACTTGTTTGTAAAACATGCCCCCCCCCCCCCCCCTTCCCAAAGTGATACCCATTTTCCAACCAAAATGGTTCAAAAACCACATCCATTCTGGCAACACATTCCATACCTCTGATGTAGGGAAGTAACCCAACCTCACCCCATCTCCTCGAGTGCTATAAAGAAAAAAATCCCGCACTGACCTGTATTACTTGGATATAGCCGTGATGTTCTGTTCTGTTGATCTGGTGTTTTTTTGACAGAAGCAGCCTTTGGTGGACTTGGCTTCGCACTGATCTGGGGCTTAGCTGCTGGGACTGGTTTGGCTGGAAGAGCAGATAAAGAACACACTTACAACATGGCATGTAGCGAGCATGGTGTATACGAGCTGGGCTTTGGTAGGGTAGGCAATTCCTCATTCAAAAGTCAAGACTGAACAAGAAGTCTGTGACTGTACTGATAATAAATCAATGCTATTAAAAATTGTATACCAAAACCAAAACCAAAGTAATTACACTGGCCAATCATAACAGAGGTAGACAATCCAATGAACCAATCAGAACTCAAATCAAATACATGAAGCCAGTGCCAAGTGTGGAAAGATGCATGCAAGCATGTCAGGACTGCTTTTGGTTTTACTTCTGATTGGTTGAGAAAGTGGTGCCAGATTTTTTAGCCAGTCACGAAGCATGGCAATGCAAAGTCAAAGCAATCGTGAAATTACTTTCAACACTCAATTGAAAACCGCTCTATGACAGTATCAGTTTCCAGTGATTGGTGGAGGTACAGTGTTTAAGTGGCAAATGCCTCAATCTTTCAATGTCACTTGGTCTGTCTTTGATGATAATATGTTGTTTTCATACACAAGAAGCTTATAACTCCATGTTTTCTCTCTCCATGTACCCAGGTGTGTAACAAAATAACCTGTAACCTGCAGTAGACTAGCATCCCATCCAGGGGGCAATAGTAACAAAGTGAAACATGTATTAAGCAGACACCCTCCTGGCCCTTGCTAGTGTCTGCTTAAAAGAGGGTGTCCACTTAGTATGCGGTCTGCTTAATACAGGTTTCACTTTACTCCTAGTCACTTCATAGTATAGTCAAAACTCCCTTAAGCGGACATCCTCGGGAAGTAGAAAAAGTATCTGCCACTGGAACTGGCTGTTTAAAGGGATGTGAACAGTACAGAGTTTAATGAGCTAGAGCTTGAACAGGGCTTTGTAAAGGTGGCCGTAAGTAAATACAGTAAGAGCTGTTTGGAGAGTGTCTGCTTAGAGAGCTTTGACTGTACCCGGTTGCCTCATAGAAACCAGTGCTGGCTAAGTGGGCCACTTAAAGAGCCCACATAGACTTTTTTTTTTGTCCAGTGATTAAAAATATTCTGTAGACATACCTGGTTTTTGTTTAACTGGCTCTTTAATTGGTGATGGTGGTTTTCCCTTATCAGGGACAGGGGTCTTTTTTTTCAGAGGGTTCCACCCTGATCCTCTAGGTGGTGGCCGTGCTGGAGCAGCTATAAATTCAACAGAATGAAAGAAGAGTTTGGTATTGCCTTTAAATGTTTTAGTACAAAAATGTTCCATCTCATTACCACTTTCCCTGACACAATTCATGATCTATACACCTGACTGGAGAGAAGCACCAGAAAGTTAATTTAATGCCCTGGCAAAACGGAGATGCAAGTCAATACAGTGCTTTACAATGTACTTGTATTGACTTTCAATGCCATTTGGCCACAGTACTTGTACGAACTTGCCTCCACTGTAATGTAAGCTTAAATTTGCACACAAATCAATAAGTGCAAGCTCATCTTAGTATGTTTATTCTGTACAGCTGTTCAGAAGACTGCAAGCTGAAGTAAAAAAGAAGCTTTTCATACAACTTGTGAGCAGCTTGAATCTACTTGAAGTCTTTCTTAATCCTTTTACTCCCAGAGTCAATTATGGAGACATGTAATGCAGTTAACTTTTGAATCTGTTGACAAAATCCTATCAGTGATGTCACCACTCTAATGAAACCTCTTCAGCAGTACTTTTTCAACATTCTCCAAATTAAATGAAATTTGGGATTTTTCTTGAATACCGAATTTATTCGATTAAGCGCCCTGGGTGCTTATTAAATTTTTGGACCTTGAGAGTGGGCGCTTATTTGAGGTGGGCGCTTATTAGAGGTGGGCGCTTAATCGATGCTGGGCGCTTATTAAATTTTCACCATTTTCAGGAAGTAGTAAGTTTATTTTGCAACAAAACAATAAAATAATAACAAAACCAAAGCAGAATTTTAACTGTTCATCGAAAGTTTCTTTAAAATACTTCGGAAAACTCGGTCTTCGAGGAAGTCTCTTAGAAGTACTCAGTCAATTTCAATTTCATTGTCACTAAGGTCAATTAGCGAACTCTCTGGTGTTGCCTCCTAGAGGGGTGGGGTGGGCCCTTATTTGAGGCTGGGCGCTTATTAACTTTTCCCACCTACAGGGTGGGCGCTTATTCAAGGTGGGCGCTTATTCAAGGTTGGGCGCTTAATTGAATAAATACGGTACTTTTTACCGTTGGCACTCCTGGGAGTTAAAGGGTTAATATCATGCAGTCCTGTATGCATGATTGATTAGTTGACATCAGAACAAACAATGCATTACATGATCTGTTGTTGACTAGTTTCATGCTCTTTCAAAATCACTTCGCCATGCTGGTACTTTAAATATATGGAAAAAAATAATCCAATGCAGTAATACATGTATTGGTATAGATGTACAGTAGGTGTGTGCTTACATTTATCTTTAATGTGTTTTTATCACCTACCCTTTGCTACTATTATCCCTTTCAGTCCCAGAGTCAGTTATGAAGACATACAGTGTATAGTTCTAACGTTTCAGTCTGTTGACAAAATCCTATGGTGTGACCATTCAAATGAAACTTCTTCGGCAGTACTTTTGTATGGTACCATTTTGTTTTCAATACTTTACAAAATGAAATCTGGGATTTTTCTTGAATTTTGATTTTTGGCACTCTTGCATCGGGAGTGAAAGGATTAAGGACTTTTGTTGTTAAAGACACCAAATCGCAAGGATACATGTATGTATGCATCATGAAAGGAGTTTGACATATGTCTGTACCTGGTTCTGGATCAGGTATCTCATATGTTTCAGGTTCTGCCTCTGGTTCAGGAACCTCGTAAGTTTCTTGGGATCCATTACATGCATCTGGAATCTCATACATTTCTTGATCCCAAGTGCCACCGCTTGGGAATGCTTCATATTCTTCGACAACATGTGAAGAGCCTGCAGGCTGTTCACTGCTTGCAAATGGCTCATATTCTTCAACAACTTGTGAAGAACCTGCAGGCTGTCCACTACTTGCGAATGGTTCATATTCTTCAACAACTTGTGAAGAGCCTGCAGGCTGTCCACTGCTTGGGAATGGTTCATATTCTTCTACAACTTGTGAACAGCCTGGCTGTTCATCTTCTGGCACCTCATCATATATTTCCTACAATGCAACATACCAGTATATGTTATGTAAACATTGTACTTCATAGTGGTAACCACAGTGCAGGGCTGTCACTAATTTTTTTACTATTAATAATTAATACTTTTTTCACAGTAGCTAAGGATCAAAACTGTAGCATTATCTGGGGAAAATTCCAGCACACCGGCCCTTAATCCCCGACCACTCGGAGGATTCTCCCCCCCCCACACCCCCACACACACACTTAGCACTTTTGTCTGGTTTCTGTAGCATAAAGGCAATAAAAGTAATATTACCCCCTCCCCCTAGGCATTTTGTTAGGTTTTCCTAAGGGCATACTGGGACAAATCTATACACCTGTGAGAAGAGAGCCAAGAATATGATTGGCAGTAGTTTCTTTTTTAAATAACGCATGCTACTTTTTCCATTTCCCCGGCTACTTCAAAAATTAGTGACAGTCCTGAGATCCTGTGAATAAAATGCACTGTCTAGTTAATGTCTAAAAAAATATTGAGTTACTAACCGGTTCTCTGGGGGGTGATGGCTGCCGCTTGGGAGGGGGCTTGATACCCTTTGACTTTTGCCCTGGTTTTGGTGGCCGAGCAGGAGGAGGAGGGCAGGGACCTAAAAAGACAATTATAGAAATTAAACAATAGAAAGAAATTGGTCAAAACAATTTTCAGTACATGACCTACAGCAAAAGTCAAATATGTTTATTAATTACCTACATCCTGGTCACTGTTTGTTGGAGGCTGATGAAACAATGACAAACAAATACAATCAGTTGTTAGCTAAAAGATATTTCACTAAAAATTCTAATTAAATAAGTTGCTTCTTTTTCAGTTTGAAGTGCCTTTGCTGGTTGCTGCCCACAGACTTGCAGTGAATGTCTTACATGCTGGATGTGAAGTCACCTCCACCTTCATGAAAAGACCCCCCCCCCCTCCCCTCCCCTCCCCTCCCCTTTCCCTCCCCCTTCCCCCCTCAACTCTTCCATTGAGGATGAGTTACAAGTAAATGTTCATCAAACAAATTCTTCTGAATTGGTTCTCCAACTAAATGGGTTGAAAGTCAGCCCTCAAGCTCAAAAGGTTTTGCAGTGTAATGGGCAATAGCAGGACTAACAAGGGTGTTTGCAACTTATTAACTGATGCTAGAAGTCAGGAATCTTCACAATCAAGGGTAAACGTTTTTGTTATAAAGTTTCCATTTATTTTTGGTTCACTTTGGTTCTTTAGCTCAACTTTAGGAATACTTACCTTGTGATAAAATGACTGCATGTTTAAAAAGCTACTAACGCTAAGTGTGTACTTACCCTGGCATCAATATATTCTCCTGCCTCCTGAGATGGACATCTTATTACCTTTCTTTTAGACATGGGACGGACTACAACACCTAAAAATGAGAACAAATCAGTTGGCAAATAAGTCTCAGTGGTCAAAGTGATTAAAAACATAGCCTGCTCCCTCAAACAACAGAGGTCTAGGGCTGTCATTAGTAGCTATTACAGTAAATCCTCTATTAAGCCACCCCTCTCAAATAAGCCCCCCCTCTAATAAGCCACCCCTCTCAAAAAAAGACTCCCCCTCTAATAAGCCATCCCTCTCAAATAATTCCCCCCTCTAATAAGCCATCCCTCTCAAATAAGCCATCCCTTTCAAATAAGCCACCCCTCTCAAAAAGACCCCCCCTCTAATAAGCCTCCCCTCTCAAATAAGCCGTCCCTCTCAAATAAGCCCCCCCTCTAATAAGCCACCCCTCTCAAATAAGACCCCCCTCTAATAAGGCACCCCTCTCAAATAAGCCCCCCTCTAATAAACCACCCCTCTCAAAAATTAAAGCCCCTCCTCTAATACGCCCCCCCTCTTTAGAAGAAGAAATTTGTTAAGCCCCTCCCTCTCTTTTAAGCCACTCCCACCCCTCCCCTTCAGAAAAAATTCACTGCATGTGAACTAAAGTACAGTACTATGATTTAGTCACGTCTTGGAAGTTCAGTTTGTAATGTGATTGTATCATTGATATGGGCGAATGCTTTACATGTAATCATGTGTTACAAGACTGTATGCATCGATTGTATGCGGAAATAACAGAGCGACATTCAGAATAAAATCAACATTACACATAATAATGTAATTGTAACATTAAAGTTTAGTCCTGAGATTACGATGCTTGAATAAAGTTATCATTAATTTCATATTATATCCTGATAGTGTACATTGTAGTGTACATATGAATATGTATTTAGCCTTATTTGTGTATTAGCCTTATGTTTACCCATGTATAAATAAAAGTGATGACGATGATGATGATGATGATGATCGTGCTGCTTTTTACTAAATCAATACCTCCCCCCCCCTCATCCATTAAGCCCCCCTCTCTAACAAGCCACCCCTCAAAAGTACCTTAAATAAAAAAGTCACTCAGGTGGCTTAATAGAGGATTTATGGTATGTCTGGCAACTGCTGTCAGTGATCATGGGAAGCAACTCACTGTTTGAAAATGACTCAAGGACAACAGCCATGCGGGAGGGGGCTATCTTGAGTTTATGACTGCCTACTTTTCTTGTGCAGCTAGCTACACCTCAAAGATTACTGACAGCTCTGGCAGTGTTTTCAGGACTGTGGTTTTCTTTATAAATAAATAATGCTTTGCAAGGTCATGGTTCTAACTTTTGAAGCTGTGGTTGAAAACGATACATGTATATGATGTGGTTCAAAATTTTCTTTGATTTGAAAATTTTCAAACCAGTTTGACTTTTGTTTTCCTGTCTCAGGTCACAGTAAGGAATCTGACATAAAGGGAAATAAAAATTAAACTGGTTTAAAAATGTTCATACCAATGAAAATTTTGAACCACTACATATACATGTCTGACTTTTCAAAAGAATTAAGCCACTGATCAGTTATTCCATGTGGTACTGTTTATGAAGCTGTGCAAGGTGGTTCTGACTTTTGAGTCTGACATCTGTACTTTCTGGTGGTGCTGTTTATACTGTACAAGTGGACTTTTTAATAAAATAATAAGCTTTTCTGAACCTGAAATCCTCAAGTGTGAACATTCAAGTGAAAGCTATTGAGCAGTACATGTACATGTACTTTCCTGTGGTATTGTTTATTAGGATGTCAAAGTTGGATATATCTTTAAAGTCTGTGGATGGAATATGCAAGTGTGACCAGGGGCATAGCAAAGTTTTTGAATAGTTGTAGGCCTAACTAGACCTGCTTGAATCCTGGTAGGCACGCCGAAATGAGTGCCGTTGGTGCAAGTTTCTAGGGGGAGTCCGTGGGGCATTCCCTCCTCCCACCCCGGAAATTGTTTTTGGATTTTACCCTCTAAAATGCAAGGAAATCAGGTAGGCTGATAAATTTGTAGGCCCGGGCCTATGGGCCTATGGGCCTATAGGCTCACTATGCCCCTGGTGACCATTCAAATGAAAGTCGCTGAGCAGTACTTTCCTGTGGTGCTGTTTTTTATGCTGTGGAAGACATGACAGACGGTTCTAACATTTGAGTCTGTGGATAAAATCCTAGTGTGACCATTCAAATGAAAGCTACTGAGAAATACACATAACAGTGTACTTTCCTGTGGTACTCTTTATTATGCTGTCAGTGTAAGGTAAAGTCGCACACGAGCCACAATGGCCCACACGGCCGGAGCTTAAACCCGGTTTCTGTAGCATGAAGCAACTAGGAATATTGCTACTCCCCCCTGGATGGGATGCTAGTCCATCGCAGGGTTACCCCCAGCATTTTGTCGCCAGTACCCATTTATACACCTGGGTGGAGAGAGACAGTGTGGAGTAAAGTTTCTTGTCTAAGGAAACAACACGACGGCAGAGACCAGGCTTCGAACCACCGACCTTCAGGTTGAAAGTCCGACGCGCTAACCACTAGACCACCGTGCCGCCCACATGCTGTCAGTGTAAGTTGGTTCTAATTTTTCGAAATCCTAAAGCATGACCGTTTAAATGAAAGCTACTGAGCAGACTGACCACAGTTATTTCATGTGGTACAACTGTGAGACATGGGTGCTCTCAGGAGTGAAAGCGTTAAATGAAACAATTTAAGACAATCATTTCAACAAATTATCAGTATGTTATTATTTCAATTCCCACAAAACTTGAATTCAGCAAATCGACAATGAACTTTATAGGCTTCATAATCCCACCTGATCCAGAGTCATCACTTGGCTGTTCATAAAATTCTAAAATAGTATAAAAATAACATGTCTATTAATTTTAATGCAGCATTATGTGGCTCAGAGCTTTTCAGAAAAATGTATTGAAATCTTTGCATACTAGAAGAGTGGGGCTTTGGGGATGATAGAGATCAAAATCAAAGAAAAATTGTACAACTGTCAAAAATATGAGCAAAATCACAGAAAATAATGATCAAAACAACAAAATTATTTTGCTTGTTGTTTGTGATCCTTTTTTTAAGGGACGAGGAGATTGATTGCATTAAAATCATTAATTAAAAGGGACTGTATCACACTATGCACATGCCTGTACAAACCTTTTTATTGCTTGGCAAATATTAAGTGACTAAAACACAGTTCTGCAGTAAACGCCACAAATATAGTACAGATGGCATCCTTTTGAAGATGATTGGAAAGCACAGAAGTTGCTAAGCACATTGCTAATTTCTATCAGACTGTAGGATAAATTTTTAGCTTGCGTAACATAGCATTGACCGTTCCCAATTTTGTTATTTGAAAGTGTTTATTTGTGTTCCTTACTTATATAGTCAATTTGTACAAATTGTTATTTTAGAATCTTTTAATGACTTTAGGGAAGCAATGGAAAGGTCTTTGCAAGCATGCACATAGCATGATACCAGTCTCTTTAACTGCCCCCTTAATAAACACAGTGAAGTTCCCCTCAATATGAGGAGAACATGTGAACATGAATAGATGTTAAAGCTGCCTTTGAGACAAAACAAATGCTGAAATCCAAATATTGATCAAAGGCTCCTTAGAGCCAACCCATGAATAAGAAATGCTAACACACAATGCAATATTTTGGTAAGCTTATGTTTTTACACTGACACAATTCAATGTTTTTTTTTTTTTAAATTAACCATAGATTTGGATTTTTGACGAACGCAAAAAAAGGAAATCACTTTCATAATGTCCAGTTCGAGGAAAAAAAAGAGTCACAGGCAAACGCAAAAAAAAGGAAATCAATTTTGTAATGTCCAGTTCGAAAAAAAAAAAAACAAAAAAAAAGAGTCACAGGCGTGAATCGAACCAGGGAATTCCCAGTGTATATCCGGCGCCTTAGCCCACCAGGCCACCGAGGAACATGTGGCCAATTGAGACTAAATTTTGTTATTTAAAGGTACATAAGCATCAAAGTGCATGTCTCAATTAGAAAGTCCTTCTAGATCGATTTTATGTCACATTAAAGACTCCAAAATGCGAAACATCTTTAAGCTTATATTTATTTATTTATTTATTTACTTATTTTATTTACTCAACTTTAATTATACAGATCTTAACATAGTATACATTCGTTTTCAACAAGTTAATTATTGTTATCGCTGGATTCACGCTGTTCTTGTTACAAAACGCATTCGTAACAAACCATTATGTCACTAAGTTTAGAACTGATGGAAGGAGCGAGTGAGCGAGCGAGTGACTCATTTGCATATCTGTCTTCGGTACCGATAACCTGTTCATTACGCATGTGCGTATTTACAGGTTAAAAAGGAAAAAAAAATCCTTAAAACTGTGATGCATACAAAAGAACAGCCATAAATTAGAACCTGGTCCTAGTCCTTGTTTTGTTTTCTTTATAACATCTTTTAAAGCCCCAATATCAACAAACAGATTATGATCCTAACCGTTCCCCATAAGCGCATAAAAAACTAAATAAATGTTACTTAAACTAGAAGGGAGAAGATGTTAATTGAATATTAAAAATATTCTTGAATATGGCTAATCTGTGCACCCTGCGTAACAGACGGTTACAGGATATGGCTGTTCTTATGTATAAGACAAAAAACAACATTTGTCTGAAATACATTGTAGACCTTTTCCAAATGAAGGACAAAAATATTCATTGAGAAACAAAGAGTTCACCATGCCTAGATTTAACATGATTACACATAGCAAACATTCAATTAGATACGTTGCCCCTAAGTTATGGAATCTACTGCCTAAAAATATAAGAAACCTTCCTGCATTATCTGTATTTAGGCAGAGTATCAGAAAGATCGATTTCAATTCCTTACTGGCCGATGCTCATTGTTCTCATTGCATTTTGTGTAGTACATGATTTTTACTATTTTATTAAGCTTAATATAAATACATTAATGTTTATAAAATAATACATAGTCACCCGGGTCTCTATTTAATAATCATACTATAGTCATGTTAATAGTTTTATTAATTCTAGTCGTAACATTATTTAATTCATAGTGTCCCCATTTAGTGGTTCTTCTACTGCTATTTTAGTTTGACACTAGAATAAAGGTATTTATTATTACAATTATTTATTATTAAAAATCAACTGACATAATGTATGCCTGGTGAAGAGTGATGTTCCTTAAATATTCTCATGATCTATTACATTGTTTAATTATCTAGTAAAGACAATCTTTCAAGGAGAAATAAAAGGCTAAAATACAGTATAACTCTTGGGGCTATAAAAAGGTTATGATTTTAGTGCCATAGTCATGTTGACACATTATTGAAGCTGGTGTGATATTGAGTTTGAAAAGTGAAAACTAAGGTGACATTTGAAATAAGGAAGCAGAGTCCAGCACTGCTCATAATTATTGAACAAAACACATGTACTGTTGTTGATATTAAAATTTTACAGGGCTATTAATAATTGCTCTTTTTCAAAACCTTGCAAGATCTTGCTCTAAAATTTCATGTATTAAAAAGCAATCAGTGATATTAAATCAAACTCGCCAAGTTTAAGAAGTGAAAAGGTACCATTTGAAATAAAGAAGCATGTAACCTCACAACTTATAATTGAAGGAAATACAAGTACATGTACAGTCAGTGATAAACTTTATTCATGGGCATTGAATAATCAGTTTCTCTTTTTCAAAACCTTGCTAGATCTTGTGCTTAAATTACATTTGAATGAAAACCAGTGATATTAAATCAAGGTCTCATCGTGTGGTCTTCAATTCTTGTTTGCAAATGCACATGTGGTTACTGTTTATTTTTGTTAATATATCTTCTGTTAAGATCTGGGTCTCATTTGGAGTTTAAAAGTTCACTCACAACTTGAACTCACATAAATTTGATTAACATTTCGTCAAGATTACACTGCATTAAAACAAAGAAAAACTGCTGGCAAACATACCTTCGTCCTCATCTGGGGGTACATCATAAATATCATCATTATCTTCTTCAGTTTGTGAAGTCTACAAGTCAAATGAGAAAGAAGAAAGAATAACAAAATTACAGTGTTTCTATCACTGAAAACCCACTCAGACTTTGTACTCTATTAAGGAACAACTACATGTAGTATGTCATAAAAGCATTAATCTCCTACTAGAGTAAGAGATTAATGCATCACATGATTCCAACTGTGAAAAATGTTCAGTTTTCAAAGCCAGAAAAACAAAAGGTGAGAAATAAAGTTGTATACTTGCTTCAAAGAAACCAAATTAAAGCACCATTGATTGTGAATCAAAGCCACTAAATATCAAACTATGTCATTCTAATTTGAATTCAATTTATTGGCCTTATAAGACAAGTCCACTGTCAATATTTCACCAAATAAAAGCTGCAATATTTGCCAATATCATTTTCCAGGCTTATCACATTACAAAATGGCTCAGGAACTTGACCAACCGAAAATCACTTCCCTATTGAATGTAACAATGAAAATGACAAATACCTGCAAATACTTAAATTATAGGAATTTAGTAAATGTTAGATGTAAATTTGGTTTTAATCAACTGTCGAGTTCAAAAGGTAATCGTGTTCATCTTGCAAAAACTGTCAGTGAAACAATTTCAAACTGTGCAAAAATATGTGTGGACATGTCCATTGGGAGGTCAATGTTGTCTCAAGTTTGCAAAGGGGCCACAAAGATCTAATATAACCTTTGCAGTAAGAACAGCTGAGGTAGAGTGAGAAATAAATTATATTAATAGCAACAAGTAGCCAGGGAAATACATGGAGATTGAATTGTGTGTCAATGGATCATTTCTGCCAAGTCAGAGTACAAATATTCAGGAGTAATTGGGCAAGTAATTTCAAATTGATGATTTGAAATTACGAGCATGATTACACTGTACCCCCGAAATGTACAACATGAAGTCCAAATCCAATTACTAAATATCAATCTAATCAATAACAACATCTGAGATTAAAAGGTGAATTTGGTTTTATTTCTTCTCAAAATCTCGGGGATATTTTCTATAATTTATCAGACTTAGTTTGAAACCAGTAAGAAAACTTTAAAAGAACCCACGGAAGTGCACCTGATTGACGCATGCACAGCATTAAGTGTCCAATTACAACTATCAAATTACAAAAACTTGGACGTGGACACTCATGTGACAGCACACAAATTATCTACTAAGAAATAGGCGTGTGGATGACTAATCGCAATGAGCTCAAGAATTTTGTTGTTGATACAATTAGTCTAAAAGAACAGTTTTTAATTGAGTGTCAAAAATAAAAATATTTTAAAATTGTGCACTACTTCAACCAATCAGAAATAAAACCAAAACCAATTGTGACTTACTTGCACATGTTTTCCCGTGCTTGGCTCTGACTACAGGTATTTGCTTCGAGTTCTGATTGGTTCATTGGATTGTCTGCGACTGTTGTGATTGGAGCAATCAATTTGGTTTGGGGTTTATGACACTCTATTGAAAACTGCTGTATACATTCTGTACTGATTAAAACTGACCTGTGGGTGTGAGTGGCTGGCAGGAGGACCACTGAAAGGCTTTCCTTTGATAGTTCCATTCAAACCTGCTCTTAACTGGGCAACCTTGTGAGCGATAAGTAAAGGAATGAAGAAGTATAAAACAAATATATGATTGTGTATTTGTGTGAGTCATTGTCAAAAAACAAAATTAATTTTTATTATCAACACATTACAAACTAAGCTTTGTGTTTTAACCCTCAGACGTTCTCCAATTTTGTTATCTTCAGTGGCTATTTGTTTATCCCGAAGACACAATGTTATTTTGGAACAGTTTGGAGAAAATTGCTTGCTGTGTCATAAGTACTGTGTTGCATGATGTGAAGCCATTTTTTAATAAAAATGCGTGACTGTTTTCAACCCTTTTGTGGTGACAAAAAAATAAAATGCTACCAAGAAGCAGCAATGAAGTCTTTAATCATATTTTACAAGTCTAGCCTTAAAAATGTTCAATTTCCGAATTTTTTTATAAAAATTAAAAATAAATTTGAATTTGAAATGTGATTATTACTGACAGCCATCTTGTTTACCATTTTGGATGATCAATCAGTCATGGGTCCCCAACAGTGTCATGACATAACCTTCACTTGTAGAGCACATAACAGCTGGCTATCTATATTGTAACACAGCAAACTAATGGGGAGGGGGGGGGGAGGTTCTAACCACCCCTCCCCTTTGACTTCAATGGGATTAACACCTGCAATCTACTAGTGACACTGGTACAAGCATTCTACAAACTGAACCACAGAGACAAACTTAGTGAATAGCAAGTTCAGTACTTCAAATTAATGATAGATACATGTACTGCACTGCACTCATGATCATAAGATCAACCACAACTGAAAAATTAATAATCTATAAATGGTAGCTCATTCTGTACATGTAGTTCTAACTTTTGAGTCTGTCAGCAAAATCCCATGGTGTGACCATTTAAATGAAACACCTTGTGCAGTTAAAACTTTTGCAAAGTACCATTTGTTTTTCATATTATTTTTACAAAATGAAGATCTTGTCAATGACCAAAATGATAAAACTTAACAATACCTTAAACAAAGTAATAAACACTTATAATAACTGACTTCCTCTTCTAATAATTGATAAAAATGTTATTTCTTAAATTTGTAGTACTATGCAATAGAGCGTATGCACATGACGTCACGGCGGCCATATTGGTGTACCAAAACAATAGAACGGCGGCCATGTTGGTGTACCAAAACAATCCTGTGGGATTTGAACGCTTTTCTTATGTTAACACTTTCTTTTGTTCCAATAAATTTGCATAGCTGCTTGCCACGTGAGTGCATACGCTCTATAAATGTAATTATAATTACATTATTGCATAATACATAGTATACATAATAAATTATTCAAAATTCCAAAATGAAAATAAATTAATATTTTTCTTACCAGGCCAACTGGAACATTTGGAACCACTTTATTTGGCGATTCTACAAAAAGGTAAATTAAGAACAAAATTTAATAATAATGTTATAATAAAAGCAATCAACACTTCAAAGGTAGAATTCTGAACAGTGACAATATAGAAATACAAATTCTCCATTCTTGTCCCAATACATTTATTGTAGCAGCAGTGGGGAGAAACTGTTAAAATATCAAGGAAATTCATTTTGGGTGATCATATCCACGATTCTCTTAACCTTTCTGATTGATTAAGCAATGATATAACAAGGAGAAATTTGATGCCAATCACTGTCAAATAGATAGACAAGTAAAAACAAGCGATATAATATCCCGACGTTTCAGCGACCTCATGACGCCATTACAGGGCTCGAAATTAAAAAAAAAGTTCAGTCGCCATTTTGCGACTAGATACGAAAATCAAGTCGCAAGTTCACAAATTTTAGTCGCAAAACTAAGTAGCAACAATTAGTTAAACAAAAACTTTGACTAACAAATGATTAACAAGACTGATTTTATTACTTCAACAGCTTTCACGTTATCTCTAATGATGACTGTACATGTACAGAACGAAACATGCAATACTATAAACTTGGCCGCCACAATCGTAACGATCAAGACATTTTTCTCGATCTTAAAACTAGTGTACAACTCAAAATTATATTTTTTGGTGAAATTAGTTTCCAGAAAGGATACAATCTTGAACATATCCACTTGAACGTCCGTCACCGTTGCGAAATTGATGATACTTTGGCCGATTCCACCTGGCCGCGATCGGCCGCGATGACAGCTCTAATCCAACGGTTTAACAAACAAAAATATGAGCCTGCAATTCATATGAATAAGAAACCGCTGCAATGGCGGCCGCGATCGAGGGACTAGCGTTGCGTCGTAACATTGCGGGTAAATTACGAACAATTTTACCCCATATCTTCAAATTTCTATGATAATCAAGGCACACAACAATATATTTTTTCATTTCTTTATTTATTTCGGCAAAAATAATGGCAAAGTAGCGACTGCTAGGCTTTTTATTTCGTTATTGGCCAAGGCGAAAACTACTCGCAAATTTGCGACTCCTCTGGAAGTTTTAGTCGCAAACACAAAAATTAAGTCGCAAATGCGACCGTATTGGTCGCAATTTCGAGCCCTGCATTATCAAGGGTACAAATGATAATAAAATTAACAAATGCGAGTTCAAGAGTAATAACTAATTTACATAGCGGAGGTGGCTACACAAATATTTTAGCACGGATAGAATCCGTTTGCACATTCAAACTCGGTGTTAATTGTTTGATGTAAAGCATCTCGTTGACTAGACAATCAAATTTGTTCATGCATTTCTTGAAATTAATTTTGATTGTCCTAGTCAACGAGATGCTTTACATCAAACAATTAACACCGAATTTGAATGTGCAAACGGATTCTATCCGTGCTAAAATATTTGTGTAGCCACCTCCGCTATGTAAATTAGTTATTACTCTTGAACTCGCATTTGTTAATTTTATTCTCATTTGTACCCTTGATAATGGCGTCATGAGGTCGCTGAAACGTCGGGATATTATATCGCTTGTTTTTACTTGTCTATGTATTTCTAAATCATTGTTAATACTGTCAAATACACTGGCTTAAACAAGGCTGTGCTCTTAGAAGAATCACAGGGGGCCCAAAGGCTCCCAACTATGAAATCTGGGGTGCCCGGCACCTTAGCTTCATGCAAAAGTAACTTTTTCTAGTAGCCCAAAGATAAAAGTAAGGAGCCTGAAGCCCCTGGGCACTGCTAGAGCACAGCCCTGCTTAAAGGGTTCCTTAGACTCCAGCTCTTTTTGAATGGAATTTTAACTTGAATATAATAAATTTTTAGAATTTTGAGACTTTGAGACAAGAGGAGATTGGATACATAAAATTATGAAGAAAGCTCTACAGGGTTTTACGGAAAGGTCTGCTCTCCTAACCCATAACACTCCACACGCCTTTTACTGCAATTAACCTAAAAATGTCTGAAACATTGTGTTTTTTAGCATTTGTAACCAATTAGAAAAAAATCCTGTAAAGAGAAAATCATTTTCAAGTTGAATATTACAGATAAACTGTATTGAATTGTAAATATCAAGAATAATTTTGAAGCAGGGTTCTTTTTGCAAAATCAATAAACTCACCAGGAGAACCAAAATTACCATCGTCATGTTCTGGTTCAATGTACTCTCCATCTGAACCACTGCCGCTGTCCTGCAAATGGACAATACACAATCAGCAGTCTCCTACCACATAATCAGATCTTAGAACACAAGTCATAATCTTTATGTCATTTTAACCAGACCGAGAGTGGTCATTCAGATATTAAAAGCTACACTTAACACATATGAGGTCAAGTGTAGTAATTTCCTACAGTACTGTCTAATGTTTCTAACTTTTTAGCCTGTATGGACATCTCCTACTAACAGTACCGCCCAAAGGTAAGTTACCACCTCTCGTCTCGTTTCTCGCGAGACGCATCTCGTTAACTTTCTTGCGAGACGCGTCTCGTTTCTCTTGAGAATCACTGAGCCGTTCAGTATGGCATAAATTAGTCGCAAAAAGCCGATGTACGTTTGTATGTATCAAAGATTTCCGCTCTGCCGCTGTTCGTTGCCAAATTGATTGGCAAGTAGCAACAAAAATTTTGATCGACCATTTGCAAGGATTTGTAATTCGCCACTGAACTTCATTTTTGTAAACCAGAAGTTACGAAGGAAAGGAAATAGTTCATGAAAATAGCAAAAGTCTTACCGGTTATACAGTGTAGATTCATTTACATAAAGGATTCGTTGAAGTGTGACAACAATCTTCTGTGTCAATTTCCTGCGACGAAGCAGGAAATCTTTTTCCTGCCAGTATTCAAAGGTCATTGTTTTGTCTGAGCTTATTTGTCATTCATTTGTTTAATTCATAACTTACAGCATACACACTGAAGTGAAATTTTAGTTAGGCGAATAATGCTCTGAAGCCGGTATGTATATTTGAGCGAATCAGTCCACGAGGTTTGGCTTCTCACCATTTGTCGATTCACCACTTTATCTGCCAACGGCCTGTCACAAGTATTTATTTGATTTACTTTGGAGAAAGAGAGTGTTCATCAAAAAAAGAAAGTTATCAGTCAGCTAAACCAAGGAAAAGGGTTTCTAGATACACATACACATTGTATACCGATTTGCTTCTTATCACAAGTGGTCTTTGACACCTGAAACTTCTGTTTACATTATTTTATTTGAGTTCTGGTTGAGTGATTTCTTTAGCGATGGTTTATTCTTAGTTTTTCGAGATGCAGGTAAGCACAAAATGTTACCTCTTCACAACATACCGTAAACACCAGCGTATATCAATTAAAGCCGCACTCGCAGATAAGCCGCACCCCAAGTTTGAAGCTCAAATTTTAGGGAAAAATGTTTCTTTAAATAAAAACGTAAGTCAGACAATTGGCTCTAAGAAACGTGAGCTATACTTTGTTCTATCCATTGAATCATCCTGTATCGAAAAAAAAACCCACACTTTTGATCGCAGCTACGTTCGTTTGCCCACCATTTGTTCAGGCCACAACAAGCTTGGTAGCCGTGCAAATTTCTTGAGAACATGTTTTTTATCCTGGCCCCAGTTGTTCAAAAGGTGGATAGCGCTATCCATCGCATAAATCACTATCCAGTGAATAACACAATGGATTTTGTTAATACTTGATCCACTGGATAGTGATTTATCCGGTGGATAGCGCTATCCACCTTTTGGGCAACCGGGGCCTGGTTACTTAGTTAACCAAGATGGCCGCTTGTTTACAGACTTTCTATGGCTTCTTTCGTTCGCCTTCAGTGTTCCTTCATTGCTAAAAGCTTCAAAATGTATGACAAAGATAGCGATCACTGTTTTAACACAGGTATTTTGACAATTTGAGGCTAAATTTCACAATTTATAAACTCAACGCTCGCATTCGTGCTTGTGTTCGATGCAGATCTTTTTGCTCAATTTGATTTTTGGCCTCAGAGGTGCTCTGGCAGCTCTGTGAGACAAACAAGACTAACTTTTCTACATCATCTTAAGTTAAATAAGTTTTGCTCCACGTTATACACCTCTATAAGGGCTCAAAAAGTCTGGTCAACTTATATCACTGGAAAGTATGATTGATAAACTATGATTTGCAGAACTCAGCATATGTTAATACCGCAGATAAGCTGCACCCCCGATTTTGAGCAAAAATTTTGGGCAAAAAAGTGCGGCTTATACGCCGGTGTATAAACTAAAAGATTTATTTTAGTGCAGAAGTTTTCTTGTGGTTATTGGACAAAACATGAGTTGCCAGCTGGCGATCAGTTCCGAAAATCTGGTCGCCAGCACTCAATTTTTGGTTGCATCGGCGACCAGTGAGTCGCAATTTCGAGCCCTGACATACGTTTCCCACGCCAATCAACTTACGATAAGATACGCAAAACAAGCCTTCATACAGTATGTTCATACACAACAGTTTTGAATAGACCAGAACTGGAAGCGATTGTATGGTACTTCCAGTGCACTTGCGAGAAACGAGACGTGTCTTGAGCGACACAAGATACGTCTTGAGAGAAATGAGATGCATCGCAAGACACGGTACTGTATTTCCTTTGTTTCATGCGGAAAAAGGAGGTCTATGTAATGCCGTTTTGAATCATGTCCACGCATCCTGCTGTTTCTCTAGGTTCTGGAGACCGCGCTCTGAATGGATGCTATCATCCCGAAATGCCGAAATAATTTATGTGCCCTAAATTCATGCCAGGTTTTCCATTAACAGATCTAAATATGTCTGGGTCTCAACTAAACATGGGTGATAGTGTGTTGTGTTTCTCGCCTATTGTGAAGCATTGCGACAGCAATCTTGTTCAAGGTCGCGGTGAATTTAAAGTTGATGAAGAAAGCCTTTCACTGAACTCTACATCACGGTATACGGTATCTGAAAACCATGCGTTGGAAATCTACAGAAGTGACATGAACTTTTCAATAACTTAGGAAAAATCGAGGAATTTTTTAATGAGTAGTTTCAAAGTTTTCAAGGCAGGACTGACTGTAGCCTATGGGCAGACGTCTCCTGCAAACCATTTATTTATGAAACTTACAAAACGATTTGTTGTTATCACCAATCCTCTCAATCTGTGAAACATCGAAAGGCAACTTTTAAAATTAATGATTGCAAACGATTGTAAAGCTTCAAAGCAAGTCGAATTAATGACAAACAACACCACGGGAATAACTGTGCTATAATTATTGTCAACTCTTCCTGTAAAACAAATTCTTTTGGATTAACCTGTTTTGAACGTCCAGTGATCCGTTGACCGGACATTTGCGGATATAATCAGTGCCAGATGTGTTAGACTATTTATTTACTAAAACAATGCAGTATAATCACATCACATCATAAGCAGACAATTCAAAAAAACCAACCAAAACTTAATGCAAATACATGTACCTTGTAGCCTGGCCAAGCATGGGAAAATACTTAAAAGCAAACGTCAAGTCATGATAAGTTTTGATTTTACTTCTGATTGGTTGAGAAAGTGGTGCGAGATTTTTTAGCCAATCACAAAGCTTTGCAATGCAAAAACAAAGAAAAGCAAAATTACTTTCGATGCTCAATTTGAAAACCACTCTATACCAATAATATTAAGTGACATCGATTTTTTTAAAAAATATTAAAATTAAAAACAATTTTTTGGCAAACAGAAACTGCTGGAGTAGCAATGCCCTTTGCTCCACTTGTAAGTTAATAAAACAGTTTTGATACCAAATGTTTTTGACACTGCACTGTACATTAATTTTACGGTGCTTACACGCATCTTAGATTACGTGATTTTTCATGATCATTACATTACCTCATCTTCACAGTCACTAAAATCTGAACCCCACCCTTCATCTCCTAAAAAACAATGACCAAAAACAATCATAAGACTGGACAAAAATAAGGAAAACTTGGTTATATATGTAGACTTAGCTGATAAAAAATATTTGGAAAATTGGCCTCAACAAGTTTCTAGAAATCTCTTCCCTTTGTTTGTTTCATCATCTGTCCTTCACTTGCCCAAGGTCACATATAATTTGCAGGGCCTCACTGAAAAACACCTACTGTACATGGTGACAGGCACCCTGGATTAATATTATTATTATTATTATTATTATTATTATCGTGAACAAGGTGAAGGCAAAAAGGTAAAAACCATGGCAACATGCAAGGAATGCCAAGAGCTTGGGGGAAATCACTTTGCAGACACAAACCAATTACAGGGATTTGATTGATAGTAAGTGTGATCCTGAATACCGTGGTCAAGTACTGGTCAATGAAACAGATACATATTAATGAATAAAATAAAAAATAATAATAAAAAAATACTAATTCAGTACCTTCTTCCTGGTGATTGACTTCTGGTCTCCTTATCTCAGTAATTGATGATTCATCTTCAATACTAAAAAAAAGGCAGAAATTTAAGTCATTGATAAAAGTTTATTCAGTTGGCAGCATTGTAGAGAAAGACCTGTTTTGAGATGATTCCTGTTCTGGTAATAAGGTCAATGCACCACTGAAAATCCATCATCAATGACAATTGAATCAGATAAATGGGTCAACATGCTGGTCAAAGTTGAACAGTAACCATAGGCCATGCAGGCTTAATAGAGATAGAGAGAGAGAGAGGGACTTAACAGAGAGAAGGGCTGTAATAAAAAAGGGGGCCTTAATATAGCAGGGGGGGTTTAAAAGAGCGGGGAGCTTAACAGAGAGGGGGCTTTAAAGGTATACATGTAAATGGGGTGGAGAGAAGAATGGAATAGGAAAGAACACAAAGACTAGGCCTTGAAACACTGATCTCCAGGAATGAAAATTAGCACTCACCCACTCACCCAGCCTTTTCAAATCATCATGGGTGAGTCATATTGGGTATCATAAATTACAGTGTATATTGGGAGCAGTTCTGAAAGTCACTTGCCCAAATGGGGAGTGCTGTCAAAATTAAGTTTCCAACCCTGTCACTACACTACCCCTCTTCTACACCCTCTTAAACCCTTTAATTCCCAGGAGTACCAAAACATCAAAATTGAAGAAAAATTCCAAATTTCATTTTGTACAATTTTGTAAAAACAAATGATACCATGCAAAAGTACTGCCAAAGAGGTATCAATTGAATGGTCACACCATAAGATTCCATCCACAGACTCAGAAGTTAGAACTGCATACCATTTCTCCATAATTGACTCTGGGAGTGAAAGGGATAATGGATAGTCTAATACAAGTAACTTGATACATGTACATTATATAGCGGAGCTCTCGCGGGTTGAAGGGCTGCTCAAGGAGCTCCATACTCATAGAACCATGCCCATCATTATATTTTTCATGGTCATGGTGGAATGTTTCACGGGTGCAAAGTCACACAGGGTTAGCTCATAAACATATACAAAGTCACACAGGGCTAGCTCGCGGGCAAGTACAACATCGCACAACATGTTAGCAATTTTGAAACCAAAACGAGGTGTTGTTTTTCGCATGCTTCCCGCGGCTACACGATGTCAAGTCAGCTACAGTAAACACTTTTGTTGTGTTTAGCGGAGAAAACGGTTCGCAAAATCGTTTTTCCCTGCATTTTTTCGTGATTTGCTACTCAAGACGGGTTTGACATTTTTCTCAAACAGTGGCGAAGACTATATTTGTGGCTGTGTAACTCTGCAAGTCAAGCATTTTTGGAGGGATATATGTTTATTTTTAAACCTCCATACATTTTTATCAATGTGGGGGGATATTTCTTCTTCGGAAGTCAGAACCAAAGAAGTGGAGTTTTAATAAAAGAAATTTTCAAGCAGCCAAGGGACTTACAGTATTAACTAATTACTTAATTTATGTCGATATCAATTTGTGATTGACTTTTTCTATGTGTTCTCATTAGTTTTAGATGTTTATAAAATGGGCTCAAATTCATTTGGATTGACATCTTGAATTTCACCATGTGCTCAGCCAGACAGCTTCTCAATGCGCTAATGGTACACTTTTTGCTTTTAAACATAAACTAACGGATATTTAAATAAAATTTTTGAAGAGAAGATTTTGGTGTCCATTTTTATGTGTTTGTTCATTCATTACAAAGGTTGAAAAACAATTTTATGTAAACAAAACAAGACTTGCATTTTATACATGTAGTTCTATCTTCACTTGTGTCGCCATGCGCAAAGATGTCTGTTTATTTTTTGCAATTATGATTTTCGATACGCAAACCCTGGTGTATTTTATTCGGAAATTAGTGATACTGTCTTAAAATTCTAGACCAAGAAAAAGTTGTTTTTGTGAGCTTTTGTGCAGTCTTAATGTACATGTACTGCACAGATGGTCACGTAATACTGTTTTTGAGAATAGCTACATGTAAAATTGAAACATAGCCCGGTGATCACTCTTAATTCTTGTACATGTACATGTGCTTCCGACCTTTCACCTTAGTTAAGCTTATCATCAGCTTTCAGTTCAGACAGCTCCGCTGCGCTGCTAGGCTAAACCTATCTATATACATATATATATATATATCCTGTGCCCAAGTTCAGGAGTTGCCATAAAGCCATTATGGTAACAACCGGGAGGGCACATTGTATACATGATTGTATGTTACGCTCACTGTTCATACAGTTTGAGCACTCTCTGGATTGGGTGGAGAGCCTTGTAAGAGGTGTTCACTATTGGCATATTGCTTCGCTCACTGCTCGCAGTTTGAGCACTCTCGTGACTCCACAATGCAATCCAACAATGTGTAACCGTACATCCTGTGCCCAAGTTCAGGAGTTGCCATAAAGCCATTATGGTAACAACCGGGAGGGCACATTGTATACATGATTGTATGTATATATATATATATATATATATATATATATATATATATATATATATATATATATATATATATATATATATATATGTATGTATGTATATATATGTATGTATATATGTATATATGTATATATGTATATATGTATATATGTATATATGTATATATGTATATATGTATATATGTATATATGTATATATGTATATATGTATATATGTATATATGTATATATATATATATGTATATATATATATATATATATATATATATATATGTGTTGTGGTTCAATTTTATCCTTGGTTCAAATTTTATTTTCCTTTGTTTTTGGCTATGGTAATGTATGATAATGAGAACCAAGGATAAAATTGAACCACAACATATATATATATTAAAATTAATGCTACAGTCTGTATGTATATACGTACATGTCACAAATACATGTGCACCGTACCTTCTATGGACATTTCTTTTCTTTCCTTTGATTCTTTTGAGCACCTTTGTTAGTTTACTGCAGAAAACAAATCCATGAAAACAGGCATTAAGACTTGTCACATTGGAAATGACTTTCTAAAACTCATTAATAATTCATGAAGTGACCAACCAATAAATGACGTCCATTTTGGTCAGGTGGATAAGTCTTGATACCCAATGAAACACCAGATGAAAACACGCCGTGTTTTGATATCAAAACACACGTGTGTTTCTATCAAAATTACAATAACAAAAGCAAAAATCTCAATACTAATATTTATTGAAATCAACTTACTACTTAACAATACTGATGGCTTTTACATTACTCTTTCTTATTTATAGCAACATTTACGTTACAATCAAAAAACATTCCGGATGACAGTATTTGGCATTGGCCATTTGCACATGCAGCCGAACTACATGTAACACTAACACTAGTTCAATAAAATATCAAACTCTAGAGTTTGATAAAACGTCAAACCCATGTGGTGCAAGGTTATCCTAATTTAAATATTAATGACACAAATACCGAATTGAATAGACAAGCTTTAGTAATCCCAAAAGGCAATTACAGAATATCCAAAACCAGCTGAGCAAAATAAATATAAATTGCTTTCCTTACAGTACCGCTCAAAAGTAAGTTGACACTCGATACTCGAGACTCGATACTCGAGACTCGATACTCGAGCCTCGACTCTCGAAGCGTTAGAGGATCGAGTCTCGAGGATCGAGTCTCGAGTCTCGAGAAACAAGGCGTTCTCGAGTATGCAAAAACTCGAAAGGTCTTCGAGGAAACGATTTACGTATTTCTCAAGGAAAGAATAGCTGCTCGCACCTAAAGTGCAAGTGTGTCACGTCGATTGTCGGTTATCGAGTAAAAACATTCAACCACATGATATCGTCGATACACTGTATGTTAGCGTACTGAACGTGATTTTTCCGATGATTTTTTCTTCCGGTGTGGAAACTTTTAATGCGGATAAGCCTTAACGCTACAATGTAAGAAGCTGTTTTCAAAATCACTGAAAATAAAAGCTCCGTATTTTGAGTCGACACGAGTTAGGGGAGTAGCGCCATCGAGTCTCGCGGCAATCAAAGCGCGACGTGTTTGTTTACTTTTCACATCAGACAAGTTGTGTTTATAACTAAATGTAGACCTGCAATCGGCTAATCCATAATTATAAACAGTCTACGAAGAGTCGCTTTCACTGATACGTTCATTATCAAACGGCAAAATATAAATTCTTTCGAACAGCTAGCAGTGTATGGCTGAACGACAGACAGACTGGCGGTAATTCGTAGACTACGCCAGCAGTCCGCGAGAAGACAAAGTAATAGGGACCTTAAGCACCGAGGAAATCTACGACGCGAACGTGGACCGGAAGTGAGGTCATGCATATTAATTATTGGTTGCCCTTGGTTACCGTTTTCATCTCGCATCGTCAGGTCATCGCGGACGGGAAATCGCTCAATTTGCCGTCGTCGCAGAATAAGAAAGCAAAACCTTTTTTCTTGTTCTTGAGTGATCGACATTGCTAACAAAAGGCTTTATTACAACAGGTATGTGAATATTTAAGATTTGCTTTGTTCAAGTTTTGAGTTCGTTGTCTTGAAACGCACTTTTTACCAACTTGAGTAAATTTTGTTGTTGTTTATATCCATCATCGCCTGATATGACTGCCGAACGAGGAGCTAGAGAGGAAAACAAACTCTCAAGGTATGTTTTAAAACAGATTATTTGGTCGGCTCGTCCACGGTGTAAGAACTTGTCAACTTTACCAGCGACGTAAAACGAAAAACTTAATCGATAAAGACGGGGTAAACATTTAAGCTTAATTAATTAAGCTTAAGCTTAAACTTAAGCTTAACTTAAGCTTATAAGCTTATAGCTTCAAAAAAATTAGTTCACTGAAATTACTGAGGCAAACCTTTTTGGTCGTCTGAATTTTGTTTCTAGATAAAATATAAATATCTGAATAAGGATAGCGTCTAAATTTTCCATTGCCGCGTTTTTCAAAGCACAGTTCTAACAAACATTTAGGGATATGTAAGCTTAAATAAGTGGCCGGGTAATGTAAAATAGCTCCCATTTTCCAGCAAGTTCATAGATATGCCTAGTTGTGCCTTGTCTAAGTACAGTCAGAAGCCTGAACTCTAAGCTAAAGCTTACACAACCAAATGTAAGATTTTAGTTATGCAGTTAAATGAAAGGTTAGTTCCTGTACAGGGTACCAAAGTGGCTCTGCATTCTGTAATCGCTACCTTGTTTATATTGCAGTGTACCAAAGCGAGTCATGGTTTGGAGCGAGTACCATGATGGTATACTGTGCAAAGAAATAATTGCTGCAGAAATATTCTTAGACACGAAGAAAGGAACAGTCCAGCGTAGCACAAAATGGGCGGAGGTGGCAGATTCCCTGTCGGCAATTAAAGAATTGCCAGAAGGCGTGTGTCCTTTCCGCGTTGACAAAAGAGCTGTGAGAGACCGATACACCTTGTTAGCAGACAGACTAAGAAGGAAGCTTAAGCACGAAGTAGGAGCCAGTGGCATCAGCCCAGAATTGACACAGACAGAACAAGGTTTGGAATATCTCATTCAAAAAGAAGATGCTTCAGACGAGATTCAAAAACTGGGGAGAGATACCAAGAAAGATGCAACAGCTGAGAGGGCAAAAGCAGAAGAGGTACGAAAACGGGCGATGGAGAATATGGGCACCACCAAAAAGAGGGCTACTGGAGGCCAAGGGGGGGCAGATAGCCAAGGCAAAAGGAGACGCCTCTCCAGCGGAACAGACACAATTACCTTCCTTAAAGAGAAAAACGAAAGACAGGTGCAGATGATGACTGCTGAGATGGAACTGAAAAAACAACACCTGGAATTTGAAACAAAAAGGCACAATGACCTGATGGCATCTATGCAACGGCAGAATCAACTTCAGCAGCATACATTGCAGATGATGATGGAGAAACAGCAGCAACAGCAATTTCAGATGCAGAAACAACAATCAGACTTAATGATGAAGATTTTTGAAAAAATTTCAAAGTAAAAAGAAAACATTTCATTTTCTGCAAACTTACAAATTTTTTATTACAAAATTTATATTACTTGTAAAAATAACCATTTTAAAGTTATCAAGATTTACAAGAAAACATTAATATAGTCCTTTTATCACATTTGTCTTGTAAATTAGTTGCAGTGAACTATTTTTGAAAAGATAATTTTGTTATCCATTTTTTACAGGGCGTCCAGCATCATCTGATGTCAAATTAATTACTGACCGATCACACATGCAAATATAGCTGATAATTATTAATAGCTTGAATTTGAATTCAAACAGATTCATTGACACCCATTGAAAGTTTACGTGATCTCAGTGGAACTTTGTGCTGCCACCTCTTGTAAGCTTTCGCTTCTCGAAACTACCAAAACTTTCCCAGTCAATATTATATACTATAGAAAGTACACGTAGAGAGCTCCCATAAGTGATCACAACCGGTTTGGAGGTTTCTGGTGTAAAAACATCTGGTATATTAGCTTCCATTCAACCAGGCATATAGTCAATCGATAAAGTACCAATAATCGATAACAATCAATACCGATAAAAATCAAAGATTGATATCGATTGCTGATAGAAATTGATAACAAATGGTTTATCAATTATTATTGATTGATTGATTGATTGATTGATTGTCTTTTTAGTCAAGTTAACTATTGGCACAATTTGATTTCTGATATTGATTTCTATCAATTGACCGCGCCTGGCATTCAAGTAATAAACATTAAATTATAACACGATTTTACATCAATGCAAAATAGATAACAAACAAACCCAATTTATCAACAATGTCCTCCTTAAAGTCACAAAACATTAAAATATGTGATGGTCACTGTACTTTAAAGCAACTCAAATATGCCATGAAATTTAACATGAAGAAATAGGAATCACAAAGTCTGACCTAAAAATTGATCGAGTAACATGAAACCAAATTTGGTCGAAATAATAATAATAATAATAATAATAATAATTATAATAATAATGACTTCATTAACGTGTCAGTCAAAATCTAGCAGAGGGGGGGATTCCACACTGCTAATAGGGGACACCTATATAACTATAAAATATAATCCAAAAAATACAAATCAATAAAAATTTGAGACCAGAATCTACTAAGACTAGAATTAAAAACTACCATTGATAACTCACTAACATAAAACACTACAGAACTCTAATTCTAATTTTCATAATTCTAAAATATCTTGTAATTAAAAATGTAATTAAGAAAGTTTAAAATCATGAATTGCAAAGATGGGACTCAAATCAACTCAAATTGCTCTTAGAACTATAGGCCCGAATTTCCTGCCATTCTCTCTTTCCTCCAGTACAGCTGAATAACTCGAGCAAGATCCAGGGGAGGGGCTTTGAGGTTGACAAGATTAAAGGAAGAGATTGAAGGCCAAAAATGCCTGTTTAAAATGTACAGACTGTGTCATACTTTTCTGGTGTAGCAATTGTCCCCCACTGAAGCCTATATGGTCTCTTGTACTGACTGACAAGCCCCACTTTCTTAAAATCCTGGATCTGCTCAAGATTGCATTGTGGTTTTAAAGTAGTTCAAATTTCTGTCCAAGGAAGTGGTTGACTTGCATGAGTAATTAACAATATAACTGCTTAATAATTTTGTAAGTTGTAAGAGTCCTCGTGGGCCCGAAGAGGATAAGTAAGTAAGTTGTAACATTGATATCCATTATCCCACCTGACTCTAGTCGGGAATAACAAAATTCCATAGTTGTGGGGGACTGTATTTGTATTTTACTCAAGGGGATCTGTACTTAAATTCTTACTATGGCGGGGGTATGGATATTAATGCACAATGACACAAACTAAATATAACTATGAAAGATAATCTTCCAAAGTTGGTGGTTCAATATCAAAGAACAGTGATGTTTGATTACCATAACGGCAAGTCAAACAGTTACGCAAAATGGCACAGACAATGTACATTTGTCCAACAGAACTTAGCCCAATTTTAAGGTTTTTTTTTAAATCAAGAAATTTGAAATAGTTAATGATGTCTCCAAAAATCCATTCAACTGACGTTCGCACGGCACTCATCGACGAGTTAAATTGTTCCATTTGATATGTAAGCCTTGCATTCCGGAAAGGCGTCTGGAGGTGGACTCTCAAGGGATAGGCTAGATCGCCGTAAATGCAAAGAGGCTGTCCAGCAAGAGAGAAGGCATGTCGCTGCAGATCATGAAGTAGGCCTGACTCCATGAGCATGGCTGCATCATGCATCTTTCCCTCTTAAGAGAAAAAATAGGCAAATTATGTAAAGTGTAATCAGCAGTATGTAGAGAAAAGAGGAATGTGAAATGGAATATGCGGCACCACCAAAACAATAAAAACATTCATCAGGAATGTTCCATTTATAATTTAAAGATGATTTAATAATAGTTAACTTAGTTAACTACAGCGCTTTATTTTCTTAGCGCTCGCATCCCACCAAAGTGACCTGGGTTCAATTCCTGGTCCAGGCGTCATAAGTGGGTTGAGTTTGTTGTTCGTACTCCGATTTACCTCCCTCCACAAAAAAATACATTTCTAAATTCAAATTCGACCAGGAAAACAGTGGCTGAAGAGCCACACCATGGAAGTGCTACTGGAAATTTCTCTTTATTTATTTTTAATTTTTTTTATTTGATAAAATGTAGAATCAGCATGCAGACACTGAAAATGGAGGAAAAAGAATTTTAAGATTGCGTGTTTATTATTAGTTTATAGTAAGCCACAGTCCGTGCAAAAAATAATTTTCATAAAAATAACTAAAAATATATGATTATAAAAAATAATTATATATAATTTTTAATATTTACAGTCTGAATTTCTTATCAACATAATTTGTTGCAAGTTCAAATACAATTCATACAAAATTTACTTACCTACTGGACCAAACATATGACCGATCATTCCGTTAGGCAGGGTTAAGGACTGGAATTTTAAAGCGTGGACCCTTTTGTGTCCATTGTAGAGTAGTCTTTGGTACTCCCCTGGACGGCAGTTTGGCCGCACAGTCCCGTCAACGAATCCGAAACAATTGTCGAGCGCGGCACCATTTCGAGAAACTGCATCAGTATACTGCTGCAGAGACAGAGGACCTAACAAGGTGGGATTCCAGTTCGTCAGTCTATGATGATGAGCGTCGTAGATGAAATTCATCACTTTGTTTGTGATCATGCTGTTAACAGGCACCGGCCTGCCAAATCTTGCGATCATATCGCTGTAGCGACATGGGTAGGCAAAGCGACGGAGTAGCATGCAAAGTCCATCCATACCATCACAAACACTTCTCTGATCACACTTAAAGACATCAGGAATCTGATCTGGTCAGATCACCATTCTCGAAGCGAAATTCGGCCTTGCACTCAGCTGCGTCCATAGAGTCAAGATCAAATCGCTCATGGTTTTCGTGCGGAAACTCGGGATTTTTTGAGCGATTTAGATCATACAACAAAACAAACTCTTCTTCATCAATCACGTCGTCATCCAAGCATTCCAACAGAATGTTTCGCATCTGTTTAAAGGACGCCATGGGCTGCTTTATACAGTACCTTCAGAGCCTGCCTTTATTGCTGAAAAGATCACGTCCGCATCATGTAATAGCTCACGTTGCTTAATGTAAACAAATGAGTGAGATGGCGTGACCGACGGGGGAACTAGTACCAGACCTCTCGTGCCAAATAGTCGCATTCGCGTCGTAGATTTTCTCGGTGCTTAAGGTCCTTAATAATACTAGTCACGCTCGTTTTACCATTTTTTTGAATCAAGCAAGGTTTTGACTTCAAGGCCAGGGAATGATAAACGTGATTTCTTTTATAAGACTGCAAAACATTTTTAAATTCTTTTTCTCGCTGCTCGCTCGCGGAATGTAAACATTAAGCGGCCCGGAGTCCCAAGTGCAGTTGTCACGCAAAATTCATGCGTAAAATTCTTTTTGCACTTCATGTTTACTTATTGTTGAAATAAATCTTGAATGGAACTAAAAATTACAATCGAAATTAAAGACGGTAGAGAAAGTTTGGCAGCAGAAGGCTAAAACATCACAGAAAGTTTGGAGTGTCTTCAGGCCGGGAATAAACATAAGCTGCGTTTGGTTTCGCGAGCATTCCATCGATCCATCCCCGTGATCTCCATGGGAGAAAAACAATAGTCATTCGTCGCTTGATTCTGGCTCGTTTTAAGAGCGGGACTGTTGTCTGGCTTGAGTCTCGCTCGTATCTGGCCAAACAGATGCTCGATAACATTTCTGGAAGAGAAAAACTAGCTGTTTTATTACGGAAGATTATCCAGCGGAATTATTTCCTGAGTCGGCAAAATGTTTCCAAAGCTCGATCGAGTGTACTGCGGCCCGGTGTGCAATTATTTCTCGAGAGATCGGTCAAGCGACAAGCTCATTAAATTTCTCGACTTGAGACTCGATACTCGAGACTCGAGACTCAATACTCGAAACTTTCGAGAGTCGAGTATCGAGTCTCGAGTCTCGAGTATCGAGTCTCGAGGGACTGTCAACTTACTTTTGAGCGGTACTGTACGTTCATTCAATGCGTCCATTTCTTCAATACGAGCAGAAAGCGACATAATCTTGGTAAATCATAGTCCTTAAACATTCCTCCCGAATCTCAGAGAACAGGAACTTGAACCGTCCGAGTAGTTTGCCATTCATAGAAAATGGATGTTGCCCATTTGTTTTTTTATATTTCGTTGACGGGGAAATAGCTTTATCGACTAAATATTCTTCTTCGACAACCGTTTTGGCCTCGCTAAACCGAGACGCTTCTGCTTCGCACATGGTCTCATACCAAATGGCGAAACACAACAAGCTCAATAAAATTATGCATGTGACGGCATTTGAAAAGGACAAAGCCAAAAAAACTAACAGTGAATAATTCTGTATTGTTTCATTTGAGAAGCTATATCAAAAACTCGTGCTTCGGGTTTCATCAGGGGTTCCAAACACCTCGAAACAATAAAAGCACTCGGCCGAAGCGGCCTCGTGCTTTCATCTGTTTCTCGGTGTTTGGAACCCCTGATGAAACCCTCGCACTCGTTGTTGATATATTACTTAAAAGCCTTAAGAAACAATTACTACATGTATTGTAGTAAATAAAATATACACAATGCATAATATAATATGGGGCAACTAATCATGTGAAGACTTACTCTTTGCTTTCTTGTGATATTTGAAATGTTTTAATATCAAAATCTGATAACCTCTGAAAGTTCAAGGCAAAAGAAAATACTGTTAGTAAGAACAATATACTGTTCAGTAGGACTTAGCATTACAAATTTATTGCAGGAAAGTTAGTAACTTTGAATAAAATTTTCAAATTAAATATTTATAATAAGTATAGTTTTAAACATGTTTAGTAAGCCTTTTTACTAGTATGTAAATATATTATTTCTACCATGGTTTGTATTTTAGACTTAGGAAAAACAGGGTCCCATGGATACCAAACTTCAAGCTGACTTGGTAACTCTATAAATAAACTTGCAGGAGTCTCTCTATTTACAAATAAATACATGTAGCTCCTAAAATTAAATTCATTTTAATGACTAGTTGTGTGATTTATGAAGGACAAGTTTTCAGATATCACTTCATTATGTAAACAAGCTGAAGTCATAGACTGTTGTACAAGGTGATTATGAGCTTCTGTACAGATACTATCTGGCTTTTGAGTCCACTGATAAACTCTTCATCAAGCTTCTGTTGAGCAATACAATGTCAATTTCCTGCAGTATGCTTTACTGTTTTGTTATCATTAGTTTATAAAAACTTAAATTATTTTATTTTTGTTTTGAGTTTCAACTCAATGAAAGGCTTCTGATATTCATTCATAATCTTTTGAGAGTGTGGTAACCTAGAAACAAATAACAACCTTACGGTACCAACAAACATGTACAACCCTCTACAGTATGTTATCAGCCTTACCACAGTCTCTTTCACTGCCATAGTTGAAATGCAAGGCATGTTAAGCCTTTTAACCCCTAAGGAAACTAATTCATGGGACCTCATTGGTTAATTCAGTCTAACTTTTGACACTCTCAATAAAATCCTACGGTGCGACCATTCAAATGAAAGCTCATTAAAAAAAGAGACTACATTCCTGTGATTTTGTTTGTTGTACCATAAACATTTTTGTGATTTGTTTTGGTGTGAATACGAATACTCTGTGAAAGGGTTTTCAAAATACTGATCATGACAAAAATACCTTACATGTACATGTATATCCACACATTTCTTTAAATTTTATGTTTTCTATTCTAACTGTTAAGAATTTTGTGACAAATAAATCTGACCTATAATTTGCTAAATAATATTTTGAATCTTTATTTTTACCACCTAGCTGTGTGACAATGCCTTGGGTTTTTAAAAATTATTTAAAAAGAAAAGCTACAAGTCACAGGCAAGGTTGTTCTTTTGTAGTTCCACTCTGCTTACATGGCAACAATATCAGGGCAGTAATCAAATATATTAGAACAACAGGGAAAATATAGAGCTTCTTACATATCAAATTCCAAATTTGTTTACAGAAACATAAAATAAACTTTACTTTTAATTATTTTATTGACAGTAGAATGTTCTAACCGTTATGCCTTGCCAGCATTACATGTACATGTATTGTTAATAAATTCTTATCTCTTTGAAAATAGAATCATTCAAAACAAGCAATGGGCGATTCCAGAAATATCCATACCTATACCACAGACGGCTTTTTAAAATTTCGAGGGCAAGGGGGGTTCTTTGAACTGGAATTCCGAGGGCAAGGAGGGGTTCTTTGAACTAAACTTCCCAAGGCATCAGGGGTTTCAGATCTGGGATTTCCAGATTGAACATACAAGATTGTGTTCCTTGAAAACACTAATTTTATGGACTTTTAATTACTAATTTGTAAATAAAGCACAAACTGACAACACTGCTGATGACTGCAGAAGCAGGATACAAGACAAGCACTGATAAATCAGGCATGTGTTCACATTCATTCACAGAAGTAATTGATTTATTGTTTTTGTTTTTAAGTTTCCTCTGAATTTAACAGTACAGTGTACATATCTTTCCAGTATATTTTGTATATACAGCTGTAATTAGCACCTTTGAATCGCTGAGAAAAGGCGCTATATAAATGTATCATTATTATTATTTATTATTATGTATACCAAGAGTGACTATATTTTTTACAACAAAAGTGGTCTCCATTGTGCATAAATTGTGCCTTAACTATGCCTTGAACATGCTTAAACTGTGCCTGAGTGTGCCTAAACAATGCTTTCAAATGTTTGTTTTTCCTTTTTCTTTTAAGTATACAATGGAAAATCTGTAAATTTTGCCTAAGATGTGCACAAACTGTGCATAAATAGTGCGTAAATCGTGCCTAAAATGTGCAGAAATTGTGCACAAATTGCACATAAATTGTGCCTTAATCATGCCTAAATCATGACTTTCTGATTTCCATGCGTGCTAATGCACAAATATCGAGCATAAATTCAAATGCAACAGCGATTTTGTGCATATGCATGGTGTTATGGCCGTGATCACCAGTACCGTGCGCCTGGCCGTTAACGCGTACATGTACTACTAGTTAGTAATACTACGTACATGTATATAATTATTGTGGTTCAATTTTATCCTTGGTTCAAATTTTATTTTTCTTTGTTTAAAACTCATTATCATACATTACCATAGCTAAAAACAAAGGAAAATAAAATTTAAACCAACGATAAAATTGAACCACAACATATACATGTATATTATTTCATAATAATAAGCTTACCACAAAGGAAATGCCATTTATTCTCTTTAGTTGGAAGGGTCTTACACAGTCATGAAGACTTTCCTGCAGAAAACAGATTTGTATGAAAAATGAAGTAGGACATCAATGGAATTATTACAGCTACTGTATGCTATTAGAAAAGAATAATTTCTGTTTTGATAATTGAACATTTCTCTCAGAATTCATTAAAGCTCATGTCTTGTAGTACATACATGTACATGGGAGGGAAGCAATAGGGTTCAAAAACTCTACTACATGTAGCATGGTTAAAACCTGGCTGGTAGAAATGGAGCTGGGTTATGATCTATAAAGTCCTGGCCAATTGGGAACGCAACTTATTGATAGCTTGCAATGCCATTTGGCCATGACCCACTTGTGTGTACTTGCAATGGTCTGTAAGGACTTGCATTTACTTTGATCAAGTTCAAGTTTGTTTGCAAGCAGGCACAAGTATTTCACTGTTTGGTCAAAAATCTAAATGCAAGTATACGCAAGTACACACAAATACATGTAACCACAAGTTGTTTTTACATGTAGTGCAGTTTGCTTTGGTATGATCGCATAAACAAGGCTGCAACACAACAAAAAATGTAAAACTTGTGTCTACAGCTGTACGTATGAGCATGTTTGGCCATCCAGCACAAGTTTTTCCACAAGTTGAAATTTTAAAACTTGGATGCACTTGCGTTCTGGGTCGACCAGGGCTTAAGGCACATTCAGAAACCTGTACATGTAGGCTACTAGTGGGTAGTATCAATGATTATCAAAGGGACAATGTCCTGGCTGAAATGTCATGTTTTCATGATTATGGCCAGCAGCTTGCTTTAAGCTTGCTTTATTATCTTAAAATAGGAAGAAAAGACAAAAAAAGACAAAATAACAACTAAAAATACTGATAATTCAACCAGAATGGAAACTTTGATTTCTGGATTGCATCTTCAAGAAATCAAAATTGATGAACTGTAATCCACTTCCATCCTTGTAATCCTGCACTTTTTCTTCAAACTACTGCTTCTGTTTTGGTATTTAGAATCTTTTTATCCAATGTAGACCACTTTTATATTTGGTGGCATTTAGTGATATAACGTGGAAATGAAGTAGGCAATTTTTCTTTTGCGACTGACAGTGTCCCTTTAAACAGTAACTGTTTATACATGTAGAGGGACGGGTAGCACTGTTCAGAATGTTACACGAGTTCCCTTAACTTTACTTACGAAATCGTCAATTAAAGTGTCTGCTTATTGTACATGTACATGTATCTCTTAATTTTGTATGACATTTTTGTGTTCTGCACATGCCCCAAATAAAATTTCAGAAATCTGCATCCAGTGTACTTAAAGAGAAACTTAGCATTCATGATATAAACAATGACATTTTGGAAATCTTGGTAACTTCAAGTTGCAGAGTTAATGGAACTCGCAAAATAAGATGTGGTTTTCAGTGAAAATTTTGAATGTTTAAGGGTTAAAAGATAACAAGAATTTAAAAAAAAAATTAACCTGAAGGTGCTCTGAAGGTCATATACATTATTTGTAGCTTGGATTGGAAAAAACTAATTATGTTTCATTGTCAGAGAAGATTGAAGCAGGAATGTTTTGTGAAGCATGAACCCTTAGGTGCAGCTGTAACCTTACATTGGCTTTTGTTGCAAGGATCAGACCTTCCAACTCTCACGATTTCAGGAGTCATCTCACTGTCTCACAATTTAACCTTGAAATCTCACGGTTTTCCACAATGAATTACAACCTCAATCAGATACAGTATTATAAACTGGTGACAGGCCAGACACGACTCCTGCTACTCGCAAAATGTATAAAGAAGCCTTTAGAGACCTTTAGAATAGCTTCCCCAAGGTCTACGATGATGAACACAAATTAAGGTACTTGTTTGTCTAATTTGTGGTAATTAATGCTAAAAGAGTACTAATTATGGTAGTTTGAACACTGCTACAATGTAGGTATTGTTAGCATAGAGATTCCTTTGTTTTAAGGTTACCGTATACCTTCGGGGGTGTCTCCAGTATTAACAGCTCTAGTGCCTTAAGATTACGCTTAATATACCTAAAACCAGATATCAAATTAAAGCATATAGAGCTGGCTATCTAAATATGGAAACCATTTGGTAATAAAATGAATTGTTGAACTTTTTATGATGTCTAAATTTGAACGTCCGCATCAGCTTTAAAACGTTATAACTCAAAGCGATTATTGTATTTTGCTAATTTGATTTGTTCTCGGGTTTCTGGACATGAAGCGCTAAAAAAAGTGTCGGCGATTTCCCATATTCAATTGCAGTGAAAAGTTACAGAATATTTTCGAAAAAGGGAGAAAAAAAATTGGAGTGATCACACGGAAATTTGCCGACATGTTTTTGTTGATTATGTTTGTCTAGCTTCTGTCCAAATTTGAGGAAAATCGAACAAATTCCCTTTGAGTTGTAGCTCTTTAAAGTGTCCCCTACAAGCAAAAAATTAACTTTGAAAAAACAGCACTTAGAAAAATATACCGCTTCATAAACAAACTCTGCCCACAAACATTATACCGTCATTTCTCTGTCAATTTTCACTATTTTTCGATAATTTTTTTTTTGGATGAAAGTTCATTCTGTAAACTTAATTTTGACGCCCCAAAAAAATTTCAATAAAATGGTCGATCTGAAGGTACTCTGTAACTTTGAAACATTTTAAATATCACTATTTGGGACCCAAATCTCAAGATTTTTTGGGGTAAATTTTGGAGACCTTAAGATTTCAGGGTTTCAGATGTTGGAAGGTCTGAAGGATGATGCTCTCAACTTCACACTTTAGTCCAAAACAACCTGCTGCTTTTTGTAAGTCAATTGGAAAACTGTTTCTATTAGCTACAAGGGAGGCAAATAGCAAATGGTCTTTCAAAAAAATTGGATATTGTAAAATCTTTAAGTCCCAATTTTTACACGAAGCTTTCTTAGAATCTTGGTGTCGGGTTTTGTATTTTAAAAAGCCAAAAAAAGTATAAAGTTTGCATATCTTTCAGAATAGCTATCCGTTTTCTATTGACCACCTCGTTAAAATTACATTGGAATGCTTTATAAATTAAGGCAAACAAATTTGGTACCATTCTTATCTATTATTTAAATTAATGCAAAATAATTCTACAACCAATCCAAAAGTTTTTATATCACAATGTGATATACATGTAAAATGCCACAAACATTAGAAGAGAGAACCAAAAAATAAAGAGCGCTACTGAAGATGAGATTGCAATCCTTAACTAATATTTGAAATTAAATTGGATAGAGATCTTAAACTAAAGGATCAAATAAGACCTAAACTTTTATGCAAATACTTGATCTGCACAAGGTTGTCAGATCAACTTTCGTCTCGCAGGTCATAAGCTTACAGTTTAGCTACATTTAGATATATAAAACTGTGACAGTTGCGATAAATGTACCTCTGCAGCTATCTCCGTCGACATTTCATCGATCAAAGCACGACGTGTACTACGTAGTTACATGCATTCAACGAATATTGACTCAAGCTTTCAGTTTAATGTGGCAATTACCTCTTGCGAAATGAATATTTTACCCAAATCTACGTGCAATTTAATGCGTAAGATTTCCGCAAATACGTTACGGTCGTTCCAAGAAGATGATTATTTTAATATCGTAAACCACATACCCGCCAAGATGAGCCGAACCACGTATTCAGTCTAGGACGTTGCATTTCAGTTATTTTTCCTTGCTGAGGTGGCAGCTCTGTCGCTAAAGTTGTCGTACTTGCAACCGTGGAAGGTGTCAAATTCCTTTAAACTAAGCGCGTCGAAAGCTTGCCGCTAGGGATTTGTTTGCTAAAGTTATGAATAGAAAATACCTTTGAATGGATTCTAGACCTCAATACTGGCGAATTTTTTCACAGGAGGTCCATAATAGGCAACTCACTCAGCGATATTGGGAGCTGTTGCTTGAACAGGCAACGAGGCCAACATATTAAATACAGTAGCTATAGTTATTCAACCCGTTGTTATGAGTTAATTACACACCTCTCGTAACCACATAACCATTCTCTCCACGTCCCAGTCGTAGAAGGAGGCCTCTGACCAGTTCGACATCTTTTTCCGTGAGTTTTACCATACAGAAATAGCAATTTTCCTTCCCGTTTCAACACAGAACATGGATTCGGAAGCTCAACAGTTCTTCCGGGTGCACTCGATCACGTGACTCAGCAGCGAAATCGTGACGTATTTCCCGATTGTGAATTCTTGAAATAATCTTTCTTCTTGTTCTTCCCGTTTGCCTGCGTGATCCTCAGCACTCCTGTAAAAATAGTTTAGGGCGACAATTTTGGGTTTTGTTTAAGTAAAGATGAAACACGTTCAATAAACTTTCAGTTATACTGTACTGAGAGCATTTAACGACTTGTCGCGTGACCAATTAGACATGAAATCGGCTCAAGACTTGAAAACTGAAAGCATGAAAGAACCTTGAAATCGCATACGAACTTTTGTGCCCCGAGGTCCGTTTTAATTAACATTAATGAACAGTCTTTTGTATCCAAAACCGTCTTCTTTGTTGTAGCCAACTGTTGTGTATCGGTATACAATTAGGTCGTGGTTTTCATGAATAAAATTTATCAACATTTCTTACCGCTTGTTTTGCTCACCTGCTTGTTCAGTAGCCGCCTCAAAAAAGGTGCAGAGACCACGAAAACAGTCCGTATTTTAAAGGGGCGAGGATATGGTCAGATTTTTATGAATAAGGAAGAGTTTAAACGGAGAAGGGATATCAGGCGGAATGGTATTTTTAAAACACTATCAAAGCTGTTGCTACCCACGCAAGAATACGGCTTATGATTGATAATGGACTATTTCTGGAGTCCATCAATTGTTGGCTCCTGACTATTTTAGTGTCCGTCTAATTATTAAGTTTGAGCAGTGCAATATAACCATCAAAATAAAATAAAAATAAATATCAAAAAACTTCAAGTAACCCACAAACGTGACTTTTGACCATTTTGCGGAAAGCATCCTTCTTTGCTAAGACGTCGGCGCTATGATATTTGAATTGCGGCGGTGAAAAACGACACTGTTGGTTGACTTAGCAGCGAGTTTTAAACTGCAGAGTTCGCGTGTTATTGAAAAGCGCATTTATCTTCAACATTTCTATTTCATTTTGATTTCACAGATTGTCCCCCATTTATTTGCTACCAATCCCCACCCCCCTCTCCCCCCCGCCCAAAAAAAAAAAAAAAATCGACCCGACAAAACTGCACTGCATGAAATGAATGGGGGCGATTTTGGATTGCCTGAATCCCATAAAACCGGGCTAAAATCAAAACGGCAGAGCAAATTGACGTTGTTTATGTGTTTTAAAGAAAAACTACAATACCAAGAGAAAAGTACAATATACTTAACTCTTTGGGGTTCGAAACCAAAACATTCTTTCGTGTTCTTTGTTTTAACTGACTGTTGCGTGTACAGTCGAAGCTCTCTGAGCGAACACTCGTAAGCGGACAGCTCTACTTACGGCCACCTTGACAAAACCCCGTTTGAATTCTTCTCATTATTACGAGAATCATTCTCGAAACGGCCAGCTCCAGAACGGACACATTTTCTGCTTCCTGAGGGTGTTCGCTTACGAGAGCTCAGCAAGACTGGCTTCAGAGATCCCGTGGTCTAAATATTAAGTGTGGAATTAACCGCATAAACGGTTAGAAGAAGCTCCCGAGACGTTGCGCTTCAAAAATGTGCGGCTTCGTCACTTGCACGCCGCTTAACACTAAAAAAAAAATAAATAAATAAGACCTCTGGCAGCCAGTAGTTTTCATCTACAAAGTATGTCATGATTCAGTTTCACTTTTGTTGGCCTCTTTGTGCGGCACAGAAGATACATAGACCCTATGGGAAAATATCTGTATTTTTAAAAAGATCTAAGAAGAAGGGCCCGGTTGTTCGAAAGCTAACCGAGGATTTCATTTCCTTTTTTTAAAAAAATGTTTTCAAAAGGTCATTTATAGTTAGTAGTGAAGACAAGTTAAAGTCGAAACTGAAGGGCAGAAAATTTTGGAAACTTTTTAATTGTTGAGTTATTTAACTGGATTCAAAATTGACGCTAATCCTAGGGTTCGCTTAATCGTGCTTTGAACAACCCGGCCCAGTCTGGTAATATTTTATGGCAAGTCTAAACATTTAGATAGAAGACGGAAAAATATGTTTGAAACAATAGTTAAAATCCACGCAAGAGCACTTTAGGGTAATAGCGGACTATTTTAGATCCATCTACTTCAAAATCGAAACATTTCTGAAAATCTTCACTCAGTTCTCTGATTAAATTTCATAAATTTCTTTTCATATTATTTTCTCCGAAACACCCCAGAATTAACCAAAAATTTACCAAACACATACCCGCAACATCGAGCCACGAAACTTGGAATAGAGTGTTTTTGGCTTCATAGCATGGATTGCTGAAAACTATATCGAGATAATTCCATAAAACCGTCCTAACGTCATTCGTGTGCAGGGGCGGATCTAGGGAAAGGGTGCAGGAGGTGCGCCCCCCCCCCCCCCCCCCTGAGATGACCTAGTCTGCGTTTGTTCGCTTTTAAAATTTGTTTACGTCACCCTTCAGTTACGTCATTCCTTAGAGGTGCACCCCTTCCTAAGAAAAATCCTGGATCCGCCCCTGGTGTGTAGGACTGAAGTTGTGTAAAAAAAAGAATTAAAGCAGAGTGACATGGGGTAGTTTAATGATAATGATGATTTAATGATGATAATGAGTTTAGGATACCAACGTCACCGTGAAGTGACTTACAGAGAGGTCCTATATAAAATACAATGAAAAAATAAAAGAATCATAAAATTAGCTAAATAACGAAATAGCATACAAACTAGTGTATCCAAAAGATAGTAATTGCTGCGGTAAATTTGTTGTAACAATGCTGTTTTATCGTCTCGCTGGTATTACAGAATTTTCTCTTTCGTTTTTTGAGAGGAAGCAAAGCAAATGTAATCGGGATGAATCGACGAAAATTCCAGCTAATAAGACTAATTTTGTTTTGTAATTCACGCATCAAGTTCCTGCAATGTCTGTAGAATATTGTTGAGTAAAGGACGCGTTCACCACGAGGAAGGTGTGAAAATTTAGGTTAATTACTGTGTGTTCGCGTCTCCCAAGCTCAGCTCAGGTTTCGCGTCCCCAAGCGCACAGCTTAGCTCAGTCTCATCGACCCCTGTCGGAGTGATTTCAAAATAAATTTGTCTTTTATTCCGTACAATCTTCGAAAATCTTTGCCATTCAACGGTCCTATCACCATGCCTCGCAGTCCCCGCTCAACTCGTTGTAGTCTTCGACACTTCAGTTCCGATTTTGACTGGGACATGTTGGACCAAAATACTGTATTACAAATCTCGCAGCCAACACTGAGCTTGAAGCAGCAAGCGAGGCTATTGTTCGTGGCGCAGTGCATTCTGGCCCAAAATGTGTTCGTGGCGCAGTGAATTCTGGTAAAAAGCGATCAAATCGAGATTTTTTCTAGCTTATATTTTTTTCTCATATATTTCTCTTAAATCCTGATTATGTTGCTGCTCACTCGCTACGCTCGTTCCGCAGCAACAACTAGCTAAGCAGACAAAGCATAAACTGAGCCAAAGATGAGGCTTCACGCAGCGGTATGCTTAGATTTTTCCAGTCAGATCTGCGGAAAAATTGATGGTTTTTCAGTGCGCCCCCATTTTTGCAATTGGTATAGGATTTAATGGAGCCGAAACCAATTGTGGAATTGCACACATTTTAGGCATCCTATTGATGAACAGTTACGAAATTCAGATATGTTTAGTAGCGACATTTATTTGAAGTTTGTCCCCTTTGAATAGCTTAGCACAAAAAGCCAATAAGCCAATAATAAAAGAACGGTGACATTTGTCCACGTTAACTTTCAAGTAAGCAAATCGATGTTACATGTCAGATAACACGTTCAGATGTAGCGCACCGTAATCCATACTATTTTGATATATCGGAAATCAAGAATAAGCGCACCAACTTGTCCATAGTTTTATTAGAATGCCTCATGGAAAGCGTCAATTGTACGGACGAATGCCGTTAATTTAAAAAGAAATTGTGTTGGGGCTTTCCGGCAGACCAATAGCCACCTGCCGTATGAGCGCGGCGGTCCTCTTACTTCCACTGCACTGATCGGATGATTTTTGAGCTGAAACAGGCTGTAAATTTTGATTGTTTGGTCTGAACGATGGCATAAAAGATTGTAAAAAGAGGCACCTTTGAAATGCATTTACCTCTCTTTACTTCACACAACTCTGAAGAAAATGTATTTTTAGATATAAAGAAAACGGAACAATACAAAAAGAGAAACAGAAGTGGTCACGTAGTAGCTGATGATAGTAGTTTTGGTAAATTGTGGCGATGCAATATCATTTGCTTTTCATAATAAAACATGACGACGTCATGTACGTTTAGCATAAAGACATTCCTTAAAATAGTGAACAGCAAAACAAATTACAATATACACTCAGTATTGCAGTAAAAGTTTTTCCACCGAAAGCTATATCATCAGGTTTTTTTAGAGCCGTTTTCAATTGAGTGTCGTAAAACCAAAACCAAAGTAATTACTCTGACCAATCACAGCAGTCGTAAACAATCCAATGAACCAATCAGAACTCGAAGCAATTACATGTCGGCGGCGCCAAGCGCGGGAAAACGCGTGCAGGCAAGTCACGATTGGTTTTGGTTTTACTTCTGATTGGTCGAGAAAGTGGCGCGAGATTTTTTAGCCAATCACAAGGCGTAGCAATGCAAAACCAAAGCAATTGTGTAATTACTTTCGATACTCAATTGAAAACTCTGCTAATAGCCTGCTATAGATCTAACTTACCGAATCTCCTGCTAATAAGTTATCCTGTATGTAAATAGTATGTACCAAACTAGTAGATAGTAGTGGTTTTCGTGCACTCTGATTGGCTACTCAAACTCGGGATGGTTTTTAATTCTCCTTTCTTTGATAAGCCCTTCAAATGCAAAGTCCTTCAAAAGATAGCTTCCAGATTAACTCACGGCCAATAGTCTAAAAAAATAGCGATTTGTTCTTATTTGTTTGTTATGAAATGGACTGGTTTTACAAAGACAGCGTCGATTCTTCGATTTGCAGCCGCGAATCAAGTACATCATCATCATCACGTGAGGAAAATATAATACCAGCCTGGAAGAATTCATAGAAAAACTAAGCTCAATCGGTGAGTATTTCTCAAGTGTTTTTTCTTTTATATTTTTTAATATTTGAAAATATCTTTTCAGAGTGTGAAGATAACAGATTGATACAGTTCTCGAAAATATTTTTGGGAGAACTTAGGATTTTCTTATTTGTAACGTCTTTGAAATTAATTTTTCTGTTCAAATTAAGGTCCGGACAAACAGTGCAACGTTGAGCGCAAAGTTGCAGAAGTAGGATGGAGTTGTATTTTTGCGACATTGCGTCGTATGACACCCCCAAAAAATCTTATTGCGCACAACCCGTCGTTGCGCGCACGCAGCAAGAAAAGTTGCACAGTGTGTCCGGGACTTTATTTCTTTTTTTTGTTGAGCAACTTTGTCTTAGGGAAGGGGGAGGGGGCATCATTCTGTTAACGTTCTGTTAACGTTTCAAGTCGCTGAGCGAGTGACAGTCGGAAATCTCGTGAAAACAGTTTCTTGTCCAACTCGCTTAAAGTTAAGCGAGTAGGCGAATTTCAATAGAATTCTCATTAAATTTAAGCCACCAATCCAGGTAGCTTAAGCGAGTCGGCAATTAATTTCGGCCAGTCACATTTCGCCAGCGTTCAAACAACCGAGAAGAGTACGTCTGAGGTGACATAATTTGCATTTGCCGCGAATATTTTAATTGGCCAGAAACTCAATCGTACGCTATCCATTTCCTCATGATTACATTTTGAATTTTCCACCGTCTCTGATGCTGGAACAAGCGCGATAGCACTGACACCAATAAACATAAGAATCATATATTTGCAAGCGTCTCTGTTTCCCGCCATCTTTCTTGTTATTCCGCGAATAACAAGGGACAAACATCAAGAAAAATGAATAAAGCTCTGTCCGTGAAAACACATAAATTATTTAAGCTGCTTAACGCTGTCGGTAAACAAATCACCTCAAGGAATGTTAAGCGGGAAAAACCACCTCGTGAAAACACAGCCCCTATAATTTCTCAACTTTAAGTTTTTGTGACGTCACACTTAAGTACTCTATTTAACAAATAGATTCCATTTGGCCACGTGTCTGTTCAATAACAGATCACAGATGACGTCAAAATGTGGTAAGAACAAAAAAGTGGCACACGAGCCGCGCAGGCGAGTGTGTCACTGATGTTCTTATCACATTTTGACGTCTTCTGTAATCTATAACTGAACAGACACACGGCCAAATGGAATCTATTTGTTTTATACAATGAACAGAAAAGTAAAAACAGTAAAATTACGAACTTGCCTCGTAGCGCTCGACTGTTCGAAGATTTGTTCCAGTTTAAGTATTTTTCAAGTCGCCAAGAACACTTTTCATCTTGGTTTCTTCTTTTTCTTGTTCGTCAATAGCTCCTGCTAAACATTTTTCGAGGTTTTTACTTGCTCAATCCAGAATAATCTCGCAAACATTTTCCAAACTGTGCCGCGCCATGTTGGACAGGCAAAGCAAACAATTTTACTATGATGTCAGCCATGTGTCTGTACTCTGATAGATCATAGGCAACGACTAATCACAGAGCGCGTAGTATTCAGTTCATTGTATAAAACGAGATGGTGGTATGGTGGGGTTCCATTGTATTGGGGATGTCCAGCCTGGATTACGAGACGAGATTAAGTTGTGAGTACAACTGTTCACCCTTGAGCTAGTTCATAAATTGATAAAACAGCCAAGAAATGCACTGATGTAAGGTTTTTCATAAAATATATTATTCTTTATTTTTCTTTCAATGTAGGTGGCCATAAAATTTGTGCAAAGGGAGTCGTAGAGGAGTTTAAAGAGGTGAGACTAATGATAACATAGCTCTTTCCAGGTTCTCAGGCGGGTTGATTCTGAGAACGTGGAACACTACTGGGCAGTGTATAAGACCCTGGTATGATTCCTAACCAATCAGAGAGCAGTATGGAGGTCACGTGACCCCAATCCTGCTATCGGATTGGTTAGAGACCATACCGGAGCAATACACTACTCCCGGCTGCCTTGGTTGGTGGAGCATGGTCAGGTAATATAACGATAAAACCTTGACAAAAAAATGTCTTTTGAGATGGGCAACAGGGCACATGGTTGACCTGGGGTTGCTGGCATGCACAGTTTTTTTAGAGAGCTTGTGGAAAACAAAAACAGATCGCACAAATTTTTAGGGAAACATCTCTCAGTCGCGTGACCGCCAAAAGGGATTTTAAAGCGAAACAAAACTGGAGCCTGATCGGAGGTTACAATAGCTCATTCTTTGCCTCTTCCCTCCCTTGTTACAAAAAAGCCTGATCGCAAGTTAGAATAACTTATTCCTTGCCTCCATCTCTCTTCCCTCTTTGTTACAGATCAACGGCGAACGAATTCCAGCCGAGGCGTATCTCATGAAGAAGGCCCAACACCGTCACGTGATCAAGATTTACGAGTTCTTCACAATGGAAGATCATTACGTGTTTGTGATGGAAAGGCCAGAAATCTGCCAGGACTTGTTTGACCTTCTACGAAAAAAATGGATCACTCACTGAGAAGAAAGCTTAATAATACTTTCGCCAGATCCTTAAGGCCGACATTTTTTACCTGCGAGGAAAACGGGGTCTTACATCGAGACCTGAAGCCAGAGAGAGCCTTCTTACGGACATGCGCACAGACGAAGTCTCTTGGTTGAGATGCTGTCACCAGTATCTCCTTTAAGATTACCAGAGGAGGCTGTGGCAATGGCTGCTCGAGTCCCACAAGACATTTCAGCAGGTATAGGCTGATAAAACAATAACAGATTTGAACTAGCTTCATAAGAGAAAGGACATAGTGAGAGAACCTGTCCAGGGTTGAAAGGGGTCTATGAAGTCTGTCTCTCTAAGTCGGCGGAGCCTGAGCACAAGGGGGTCGTACTCATTCTTCCCTAGCCTACATGCCCAAGAGGTATTGGGTACTGGGTATTGGGTAATAGCGTTATCTTGTTAAACAGTCATAAATGCATGACTTTGTGACAGTAGTTTTTGTTATGTTGACAGAGGCGAAGAACCTGATAAGTCTTATGTTAAACACAGTACCCGAAAATCGTCTGTCGCTTCAACAAGGTTTACAAGTTTTTTAGTGTTTTACTTAACTAAGGGAGAATTGCACAACTTCTCTCTTTTAGCTCTTCCGTATTTTGAGATATTCCCGGACTCAAATCACCGTTTAATCTCATTCCACTAAAGTAAGATTTTTAATTTTTTTTTCTGGCCTTTTATGTTAAAGCCAAGAAAAAAGCGGAACTTATGTCATATCTTTTCGGTCTCTTTTCTGTGTTTGAGGGTCTTCTTGGTCTCTGTAGTTTAAACTGAGATTTTAGAGAACGTTAGAAGAGAGAGCAATTTATTTGGCCGTATTTTATCAAAAATTCAAGCTCTCGCTATTTCAATAATTTCAATACAGTGGTTTCTTGACTTGACCTTCAACTGAAGAAATATGCTTCTCAAACTCATTAATAATTCATGACGAGAACACAAAGGAAATCACTACCGTGAAGGAGGTTTTGAAATCGTTTCTTAATTTGCATAGATTTTGGCGATTTTATTCCTTCGTTTTCTCCGCATTTAACGATCAGTTTGAGAAGCTATATCAAACACTCGAAACAGTCTTTCATCAGATTTCCAAACACCTTGAAGTGGTTTAAAAAAACTCGGCTGCGCCTCGTTTTTCCAATCCACTTCTCGGTGTTTGGAAATCTGATGAAACACTGTTCCTCGTGTTTGATATATTACGTGAAAAATGCCTCGTGATATATTTTTTTCAGTTAGGTAACATTCCTACTGTTTAATGTCTCTCTTGCATAGCAATGATTTTTAACGCGTACGATTATGAATTCTATGTCTTTTGGTAACATGTTGTTTGTAGCATGTAGGTCGTTGTATCGAACTCAAGAAACCACGCACTCTTAACCTAAATGTCCAATTGCAACATCAAAAACAATATTCGGACATAGTATGACAGCATTGCATGATGGGGAAAAACTTACAGGAGATAGCCCACAGGGCACTTTGATTGTTTATTTCTACCCAGCTCTTATCTTTCTGTGAAAGCTGTTGATATTTTTCAAAGTCGATAAAACGACAAATCAAACTCTGTAGCAAATCGGTTACCTCCACAAAGAGAACATTATTTCGAAACGCATTCCAAAAAATACTGTAGCGTTTCTGAGCTCTAATTAATTATCATTAAAATTTGTTGCTTCAACAGTTGATGGGGGATTAGCTCAAATGGTAGAGCGCCCGCTTAGCATGCGGGAGGTACCGGGATCGATACCCGGATTCTCCAAGAATTTTATTCCTATGATGTCCAAACGTTATGTACATAGTATCAGTTTTAAGGTCGCGGGGGATACCTGGCCATGAATAAATTCATAAGGCAAAATTTTGGCAGGGGTGTCACTTTGAAAAACGTTATATCGTGAAGGTTTGAAAGCCGATTGCGCTAAAATTTAACAGAGATATTGGCGAATAATGGAAGTGCATAAGGATTGCTTTTTGTTGAAGGGATGGCGCTTTGCGGCAATGCTGTAAGTCACTAAAGTTATCTTTTTTTAAAACGTGGTTTTGTGTCCAAGTTTGCTCCTCGAGAAGAACACAAAGCAAGTTGATTTCCCCACTCACTGATCCGTCAAAACGTCTATTGTGTCATATCTGACTCCGATTTTTCGATTTCAACTTTAATTGAAAGTTAGTAGCTTTTAAGGGAGTAAAATTGTCCATGTTAGAAATTGAAGCCTCATATCTTCCCTTTGAAAGCCTATTTAAAAATTTTGAGTCAGATATGACAATCTACAATACACCTAGTTTACCTCCTTGCAGTGTCAACTCATGAAATTCTCTATCCGCGCTGAATTCTTGGACACAAAATTGCTTGTTTTTACGCTTCCGAAGGCTTCCCGAGCAAACACGAATGCAAAAAATATAAATTTATGGTAATTTTGCTAATTTTAATCCACGGGCTATTGTCAACATCATGCGGAAAGAACAATGCGTTAAAAAATTTAACAAATTTACACCGGTTTTCCGTGGTGTGGGCTCTTATTTACCACGACTTACGTCATCACATGGTCAAAATGTTGTGGACTCACGAGGCGCAGCCGAGTGAGTCAGCAACAATATTTAGAAAAATATTTAGAAAAAGATACAAGGAAAAATCGAAGTCTTGTTACAAAACGTGACAGCAAAGAAAGAGCGAGCGTTGTCTATAACTTTCTCGCAATCTGATTGGTTGTTTTCAAGCGCGCGTGCTGTTAGCGTCAGCACCGTTGTCTGGACTCTCATTTACCACTCACGTCGACCAATCAGATTGCGAGTTTAGCGGCAATTGTGGTAAAAAGTGTATTTTACCAGACGGCGCTTTGCACGTGCAATTATTGATGCAGAAACATTACAGAGCCTGTTCTTGAATATTTCGCGCATTTCCGGTATCAGCCGTCGCACTTCGTACATACTTTTTTCATAAATGCATACTGATGAGCGGAACCTGTCCCCCGCGACCTTAAGGCATTTTTTTCGACACTTTAATTTGACACTTTCGGGTTTTAATGAGGTAACGGGATCGATACCCGGATTTTTCAATTCTGTAACTTTTTCGCCTTTTTTGTTTACCGCTGATAATTATTTTAAAGCAGTTCCCGCGATGGCGAAGACGTCATTTAAAAATCCTAAAATCCATATAAAAAAGACAGGCTTAAATCGTCATCCGACAGTTTCCAACATCAGTTCTAAAAATATGAGATTAGGCATGTAACACATATACTATCCTCAAATAATAGTGTATTATAATGAATACATAACAGCGACTAATATCGGCTGAAGGTAACCTACTATTTATTACTAAACGTTTAGTGCCCACGTTCTGGGAGGATAGGTTTTTTTAAAATGTAGTTTTCCTCTTTAAAACCATCTAATTATTCGATGAATCTAAAGAATTATTTTAATCTAAAGGTTTGTAAGTCATCCACAAGCTAAAAATACCGGTAATTTGAACATTACAAGAAATCCAAGATATATTGCATCACAAATACTGGATGTCAATCAAATAGCACTTTAAAAATGGTTTCCCGATGGTACAAAGAAATGTATGGGATCTAAAACAAAATCTGATGTTTTGTTTGGTTAAGGTGGCTCGACTGGGTTTTTTAGCGAGACAACATCCCAACTTTGAACGGCTGATGCTTCACACATACACTAGAGATGAAATGAACTTTCCAAAAGAGTAGATTTGATTGACATCGGTTTTACCATAAGAACGATCTGATGACACCATGGTTTTTGCATATTAGTAATTTTCTCAACATCTAGACCTAAACTTTTAAAACGACTGCATGCCGCTTAAAGTCTAGATGTAGGTCTTCAAGACTGCAAAGTTTGAAAACATTATATGAGAGCGTTTTTGAATAAAATTGGGTTGCATATTTTCCACAAACATTTAAAGATTTGCATTACTTTCTGTTAATTCGTCGATGCCAGCGTTCTCCTGACAAATTGAAACAATATTTTCACCACATATTATAGGGAAGATATCAATGACGTCACCAATTGTTATTAATGTGCCAACCAGAGCCTTATTGGCTGCCGAAACAAAGGGTTCTTTTGTTCCAGTGGCTGGCACATTTGAATAACAAAAAGAATGTTTGTAAACAGATATCATCCCTATTCATGTGTCATAAAACTACATTCCTTGAAGGTTTCATCCTGTTTGCTTTACTTGATTTCAGTTGATGTGATCAAAAGCAATGTCTTAAATATGCTTATTTTACTCACAAAAGTAACTCTTTTGTTAGGGAAGCGTTTATTCAAAAACTAGTCGATGAAATCTTTTTAAAATCTTTTGATCTAAAGATGAACATGTTAATACACTATTTCTGTAAATTTCAAGTGCGTTGAATCATTTCTAGGACGCGAAATAAAATTTAAAGTATAGGGGACTTTTGCATTCGTCTTCCAAAGTTTCATTGCCGCATTATTTGTTGACAGCTGGTTTATCTCAGAACTTTTTCTTTTGTCTACATTCTACATATTTGTGCGCTTTTGAAACAATACGTTTGCCATGTAGCTTGTACGCTTCCATCAGGCTCCGTCCACACGTGTCCGGATATTTTTGAATCCGCAACTTTTTTGTTGCGGATTGGCCTTCCGTCCACACGTATCCGGCGAATTCGGGCAAATACGATTCAAATACGCTACGTGTGGACGCGAATATTTTTGAATCCGCAACAAAAAAGTTGCGGATTCAAAAATATCCGGATACGTGTGTACGGGGGCCCCGTCCACACGTATCCGGATATTTTTGAATCCGCAACTTTTTTGTTGCGGATTGGCCTTCCGTCCACACGTCTCCGGCGAATTCGGGCAAATACGATTCGAATACGCTACGTGTGGACGCGAATATTTTCTAATCCGTAAGGCCCCGTCCACACGTATCCGGATATTTTTGAGTCCGCAACTTTTTTGTTGCGGATTGGCCTTTCGTCCACACGTATCCGGCGAATTCGGGCAAATGCGATTCGAATACGCTTCGTGTGGACGCGAATATTTTCTAATCCGTAACAAAAAAGTTGCGGATTCAAAAATATCCGGATACGTGTGGACGGGGCCTAAATGTGGGTTTGTGTTGACGGAATGGCAAACTTGAGTATACTTTACACCATTTGGGCTTGAGAATATCTTGCAGGACGCGAAGAACGACCTATTTCCATAATTTTCTACATAAAAAATCTGCCATTGATATTTCTCTGCTATATTTACTTCAGCTTAGCAGCCGAACATTTCCACGCTTTGTCAGGGGTGGATTTAGGAATTTCTTTAAGAGGCGTTGCACATCACTGAAACGGGCGCCACTGGCGTCAAATTGTATGAAAAAAAAATATATATATATTTATTTGATTTCTGTCCATTTATTTCTTCTATCTTCGCGGAATAAAAAGTCTCTCCACCAGAAAAACTTTAGATCCGTGTTTATGTTTTCTTTTGCCTTTCAAATTTGCTTCTTAATTCACGGTAGAAAGAGAATTTAGTACCTTGTAATCAACTCGATTTAATTCCCATCGAATCTGCGGGAGTAAAATGT
>JAJGOT010000009.1:165000-172500 GCA_022457155.1 Cladopsammia gracilis
CGGAGGTGCTTGTTTCTTTTTTCTTTTACATTCTAAATGATAAGTTAAACAATAGGCAGCTGTGAGCGGAATGACGGCAGCTTTTCTTGGTTCATCAATAAGACAAAATACGTTTGCTGTAAATAACCAGAAATCCAAACACAAATACATTAAAAAATAGGTAGAAAGTTATTTTAAAAAATGGTGCTCTGTGGTAGTCTTTAGAACAACATGGAGAAAATAAATTTCAGAAAATTACGACCATACTAGAAAATAGAAAATTACGACGTGTGGATTTTGGCTCTTGGATCTTCTTCGGATTTAGTGCACTTTTTAGTGGCATAAGTCAAATCCATGTTTATATATCATTTGCTAAGTTCTGCGTTTTGCCTGACGTTGAGCGGTTTTTTGCCGTTTAGCGGTTTTTTTGGGGGTCTTATTTTGACCTTTTCGGTTTCCCTTTCGGAATCTTTGGGAACCTTAGTGTTTATTCTTTTGTGGGCCCAATCCGTCAAAATATTAGAAGCAGTCATAAACAGACCACATGCACTCTGTTCACTGATCATGACCAAAAGTGTTTGTTACACTTTTATCTCTTAAGTATAAATATTTGAAAGTACTAAAAGCAGAACTTTCTAGAACATCTTCCCTTTCGAGTGTAAAGCGAGGGAGGAGGAGGGCTAGGGAGAGGGGACACTGCCTAACCTCCCCATCCAAAACAAAATGACTAACAAATATTCCTCAATATATCCAACAGATATCGGTGAGCTCCCACTACAAAAAATAAATTCCTAACAAATATTCCTCTATGTATCCAACAAATATCGCTCACCTTCAAAGCCAGTCTTAGGAAATACCAAATTGAGTTACCGGACTGGAGAGCTCGGTTAAAGTGCCTATAATCCTTAAATAAGTATTTTTAGAATCAACTCTACGCACATTGAATAGTCAAATGGTGAAATGTTTCTTGTTTTGAACGTCGCGTTATTGAGTGATAAAGATTTGAATTTACAAAAACTAATTAGATGACGTCAACCCGGGAATTTTCCATTATTACTACGCCAATTTACAATGCGCAGTTTACGATAATTAATTTGATAAATACTAAAAATAAACGATGTGGATAGTCAATTGATTCGTAAAAAATGTTACTTGAAGGTGAAAACAAGTAGTTGTATAATAATAAATGATATATGTATTATGCGGTGAATTTCACGATCGCCTGTAGGAAATGTAACTTACAAACATGACTTTACAGTTCGTAATGTAAACTTACTTACCTCAGAGAAACTTCTCTCTTTTTTGTATTCTGATTTCAATAACATGAGACATTAAATGTGAAACAAGTTATTTAGGGTGAGGCAGTCAGTCTTAAGAGTGTAACCAGACGAGCACTAAAAATACGCCAATTTACAATGCGCAGTTTACAGATTAAGGATAATTAATTTGATAAATACTAAAAATAAAATGTGGATAGTCAATTGATTCGTAAAAAATGTTACTTAGAGGTGAAAACAAGTAGTTGTATAATAAATGATGTATGTATTTTACGGGAATTTCACGTTCGCTTTGGGAACTATAACTTACAAACATGACTTTATAGTTCGTAATGTATACTTACTTACCTCAGAGAAACTTCTCTTTTGTTTTTGTATTCTGATTTCAACAACATGAGACATTAAATGTGAAACAAGTTAGACTGGTTTTACTTCATCTGTGAAATAGATAATAGGATTTTACACCGTAGTACTCCGTATCAGTTTCTATTATCCTCGAATATTAGAGCGATTACAGTTAACCCGTGAAATAGTTAGTAGAATAGTACGCACTATTAGACAATAATTCCATTGTTTTCTTTTGTTTAATTTGGACTATCACACACTAATTGTTAGATTGTGAATCACTCTATCAAGGTCTAGCGTTAGTGTAAAAGATAGTGATAGATAGTGTTACACACTAACTAATAGTTTCTGTTTCACAGTTGCAGTAAAATCACTCTATTTAGGGTGAGGCAGTCAGTCTAAAGAGTGTAACCAGACGAGCACTAAAAGTACGGCTAATGGTGTATCCCATGATAACACACGAGTCTCCATATATCGTGCGTCAGAACAGTTATTTCTGTACAATTCGTCCCTACGTCACTCAGACTTCAGTTTTGAAAAAATTTACTCTGTCGTTTAAAAGGCAAAACCAGTCATGGTAGATTCATCTACTACCAATCAATTCAAACATATCAAAATAACCAATCATTGCTCGCCTTACAGTCAAAATACATATGTAACAATTTATAGGTTCTATAGTTCATTCACTTTCAGCCTTATTAGTTCAATGCAATTTTGCTTAATTTTAATGTTCAATGCCATTTCTTGCCGTCATATTTATATATCATTACACACTATTCTCTATGTTATCACTATTCTCTCTGCAACCGTTTGCTAATTTCATGCAGTTTTAAAAGTCCCTTGTTTCATTGTTTCACAGACATTTTAAAATATCTCTGTGAGTTACTGCATGCCTCCTGGGCGATGCAAATTATCGTTGGCCTCGACTTGGCCATTGTAAAGAAGCCCAGAACAACGAGCTTGCCAAACTCGAAGCCAAACGGCTGACAGTGTGGTGTATGGTCACACTTATTCTGGAACTCACACGAGCAGGGAAGGCGCAAAGGATGAGGCAGCGAGCGAGTGGAGCGAACTGACGAGAAAACTGGGGTGAGAATGGAAATTACCGTCCATTCTCACCCCAGTTTACTCGCCAGCTCGCTTCACTCACCACCTCGTTTTTCACGCATGCACTGAACGCGTGCGTTCCCAAACAAGTGAACTCCTACAGATTTCTTGGCACCAAGTCTTTTGATGAGTGAGTTATTCACATGAAATCCACAGCAAAACTTGCATATCTTATCCATCGCATAATAAGCATGTAAACATTTGTGTGTAGGCCTTTACAGAGGAGAAGTATTCATTTGAAATTCTCTGCACTTGTTCTTTGAGTCGCAAGGACACACAATGTTTTGAACCCCTAATGCGACGGATTTAGTTCTGTTTTCTGTTATTATTCCCTCTAAAGGGATTATGCTTCTACTGATGAAAAGGATAACCAAAAACAGTACCAACCTAAGACAGTATCAACTTGTCAATACTTACCTTGATAGCTCCTCAAAAAATTGTTTCTATAAGACAGCGACTACTCGAGCGATTGTTTGGCTCGCGATAGTTTTTTGAAAACTCACTTCGCCTATGCACACAGAAAGTCAATCTTATAGCCGCGGTTTATAGAAACTATAAAGCTTTCATCGTCATCGACATTGCTGTCGTTGTCGCTATCACCGTTGTCGATCTCCTCAACATTGCCATACTCATCATTATGGTTACCATCAACGTTATCGTCATCGTCATCGTCATCGTCATTCTCGTAATTGCTAACGTCATCGTCAAACTCATGTTAAGTTTCGTAGTTTTCTTTCTATTTGAGATAAAAGCTAAGCTAAAACATCCACGAAAATCGCCCTCTTTTCTCGCCAGTCTGGTGGCTGGCGTCTGGCGGCTCAGTCCGCGCGCTTTGCTCGTTCTTTAATGTCTTCATCTCTCTCTCTGCTTTCCTCGCTGTCGACTTTTCGGTACTGGTTTTTTCCCGCCTTCTCAACCCATTTGCTACTTACTTGTCTACCTTAACGCGAGTAAGCGACAGCTAAACCCAATCTTAATCCGCATGCATGAGGGTGAGCGCCGGAAATAGAGTTACTATTTTACATCTAATAGATAGCCTGTGAAGTGATCTACAAGATAAGGTAAATATTATGGGTTGTAGCGCTGCTAGGGTCCGTTACGTCATCCACAATGGCCGAAAATATGGCCGCCATCTTGGATTTTACTAAAGATTCAACTTTATCGGGAAAATGCGGAAATTGCAAATATTTTTTGCTAGAATTACAAAATATGATACATTTTGTTGCTTTTGGTAGCATTGTATATGCTTTTTAACCGAAACAAAAAGAAAAAAGCATTTTTATTCAACAATGGCTTGACCTCATGCAACCTATGACGTCATATCTTGTGTACAGCCTCCGAGATGACCTCCTAATCAACTCCAAAAGTAATTAAACTTTTCTTTTTTCACACTGACCCCGAAATGATGGGAATGACACTGACTTGTACCCAGTCTCTATTTGTTTGTTTTGTGTGCGAGAGAAAGGATTGACACTGGAGTGAATTAAGGCGCGCTGAGTGTCATGTAAAAGATGAAGGGAACAACAACAACTTATCGGGGTTTCCATAACTTTAAATCTGTAATTTCATTTGTGCATTTTGTAAACAACACAAAAATCAATATTTTGTAAGAACAAGTGATTGAAAACACAGGTGGCTTTTTGACAGGCAAGACTGAGAGCTGATTTAATAAAAAGAGCCGTTATTACAACATCGGCCTGTTGGTCTAGTGGCATGATTCTCGCGTTGGGTGCGAGAGGTCCCGGGTTCGACTCCCGGACAGGCCCGATCTTGAAATTTTTTTCTTTTCTCAATGTTTTGGCTTTCTTTCGTAGACTGAGATAACCACGCTAAAATGACCTCATTAAGAGAACTTTGCCGGTTAAAAGTGGTGGTCTGGGCAGAGAGAAAATGTGTGTGTTGGGGGGGGGGGGGGGGGGGTGCTTCTGCTTTAAGGCCTCGTTACACATGCGATTTTTGGTGCGTTTTCTGTCGCCCTCTCCAATGCAATTTTTGTCGCAAGTGTAAACTAGTGGCGATTTCTTGAGCGATTCGGGTGCGACATTTGCTTTGATTTCCCAAAAATCGCCGCCTAGTTGTATCAGGTTTCGAACATGATTGAAACCTCTGCGACATCGCGCGACAAATGGCGCCAAAATCGCACTGAAATCTCCGCCCGTTTACACATGCGAAGATGCAACTTGCGAGCGACAAAAATTCCATCGACAAGTACGACAAAAATTGCACAAAAAATCGCCTGTCTATGTGTCTAACTTCAAAAGATTGGCAAAAGGGCCTGTCCGGGAGTCGAACCCGGGACCTCTCGCACCCGAAGCGAGAATCATACCACTAGACCAACAGGCCTACATACCAACTACTGTTATCACTTCTGTAAAACTCGTGTATCGGTTAGATGAATTATTCAATCATTCTTTACAGAAATACGAGACATTTTACTCCCGTGGTACGCGTGGCAAGTGGTTTCCTCAGCGTGCGTTTTAATCGCAGATCCGATAGGAATCGAGTTGATTACAAAATACTAAATTCTCTTTCTACCGTGAATGAAGAAGCTAATTTAAAAGGCAGAAGAAAACATAAACACGGATCTAAAGTTTTTCTTGATGGAGAGACTTATTATTCCTCGAAGATGGAAGATATAAAGCGGAAAGAAATCAAATACGTAGAAATGTTGTTTTGTTTTGTTTTCAATTTGACGTCAGTGGACGCCAGTGGCGTCCTTTTCAGAGGTGTGCAACCCCCTCTTAAAGAAATTCCTAAATCCGCCCCTGACAAAGCGTGGAAATGCTCGGCTGCTAAGACTGAAGTAAATGTGGCAGAGAAAGATCAATGGCAGATATTTGCGGTAGAAAATTATGGAAATTGGTCGTTCTTCGCGTCCTTCAAGCCCACATGGGTGTAAAGTATATTCGTCAAAAAGCTCTTTCTTCGGTCATGATTTGCAACTATCTTTTTTATCACCAAAGGCTTTCTTTAAGGTAGTTAAATAGATTGTAAAATGAAGAAAATTTTGAGAGGTCGGCACAGATGGAAGCATGCAACACATCAACAACTCAAAGGTCGGAAAGCAAGGTAAGTAAAACAGAGATTCTTTGCTATTTTGACCAAATTTCGTGGCTCAATAAATAAACAACACGGTAAAAAAACCTCACATCGTAAAATTTAATTCATTTAACCAAACAAAACATCAGATTTTGCTTTAGATCCCATACACTTCTTTGTACCATCGGGAAACCATTTTCAAAGTGCGATTTGATTGGCATTCAATACGTCTTGGATTTCTGGTAATGTTCAAATTACCGGTATTTCTAGCTTCTAGCTTAGTTTAGAATGATTCTTTGGATTCATCGAGTAATTAGATGGTTTTAAATAGGAACACTACATTTCAAGAAAACCCCTCCTCCGAGAACGTGGGCACAAAGAGTTTTATAATAAATACTTTCAGCCGATATCAGTCGCTGTTATGTATTCATTAATATATATAGATAGCCCAAGCCTAACAGCGTCGCACTTTGAACAAGCTTAACTAAGGTGAAAGGTTAGAAGCACAAGAATTAAGATTGACGAACGGGCTATTTTCAATTTCAGCAATTCTCAAAAACAGTATTACGCGACCGTCTGCACAGTACATTTTTATAGACCGTACAAAAGTTCACAAAAACAACTTTTCTCTGTCTGGAATAACTAGTACCACTACTTTCCGAATAAAATACAGTTTTTGTTTGTCAAAAATTGCTAGAGAAACTGATTTGAAAATTAGAAATTGCAAAAATACACAAACATATTTGCATAAGGCGATGCGAGTGAAGATGGAACTGTACTATAAAATCAGTCTTGTTTTGTTTATATAAAATCGCTTTTAAATCTATCTAATGAATGAACAAACACATAAAAATGGACAACACAATCTTCTTTCGAAAAAATTTATTGAAATCTCCATTAGTTTACGTTTAAAAGCAAAACGCGTACCATTTCAATGCCATTTAATTATAACTCATCGAGTTCAAGCTTTCTTCGATGAAATTCAAGAGATCGATACAACTGAATTCAAGCACGTTTTAAAATCAATTCCCCAAAACTAACAATAACACCAATAAAAAGTCACTCACAGATTGATATCAACATAAATTCTCATCGAAAACAGTAATCTGTTTTACCTTTAGTCCCTCGCTTGCTTGGAAATTCAAATCTCCGCTTCTGGTTCTGAAATCCGTAGAAAACAAACATCTCCCGCATTGATAAAAAACAAGATTTTATCCCTGAAAGCTCGTCTTTTTACACTAAAGCGGCTTCTGAGTATCCCTTAATTAGTATCCTTGTCTTGAGTAGCAAACCGCGAAATATTCAGGGAAATAACGCCTTTAATTTAAACGGTTTTCTCCGCTTAGTAAATTCACAGTAAAACATCAAAGTGTTTTTCTAGCTGACGTGACATTCGGCCGTGTAACCGCTCGAAAAACAAAGCCTCGCTTTGGTTTCAACATGACGTCGTACGGTAGATTCTACCTTCTATAGCTCAGAAGGAGGTCGGACACTTACTGAGAATTATATAATGTAATGTCGACACTTAGAATTTTATTTTCAATAAATTTTTAAGTGTAAAAAAGAAAATCTAAAATCCCCACTCAGGATTGAACCTGTGACCTCAGCTAGGCTTAGACTTACATAGCCTACCGTACCACAGTACCACCTAGCTTCTCTGGCTGCTTAGTCCTAAATTTAACTATATACTCTGCTACCCCTAACCTCAACTGAAAGCTAACCAGTTACTCCGTTATATAAGTCTCAATAAGGT
>JAJGOT010000009.1:177500-192500 GCA_022457155.1 Cladopsammia gracilis
GCTAATTTGAAAGGCAGAAGAAAACATAAACACGGATCTAAAGTTTCTCTTGGTGGAGAGACTTATTGTTTCTCGAAGATCGAAGTTATAAAGTGGAAAGAAATTAAATACGTAGAAATGTTTTTTTTTTTTTTTCAATTTGACGCCAGTGGCGTCCTTTTCAGAGGTGTGCAACCCCCTCTTAAAGAAATTCCTAAATCCGCCCCTGACAAAGCGTGGAAATGCTCGGCTGCTAAGACTGAAGGAAATGTGGCAGAGAAAGATCAGCGCATGGCAGATATTTGCGGTAGAAAATTATGGAAATGGTTCGTTCTTCGCGTCCTTCAAGCCCACATGGGTGAAAGAATATTCGTCAAAAAGCTCTTTCTTCGGTCATGATTTGTAACCATCTTTTTTTATCGCCGAAGGCTTTCTTTAAGGTAGTTAAATAGATTGTAAAATGAAGAAAATTTTGAGAGGTCGGCACAGATGGAAGCATGCAACACATCAACAACTCAAAGGTCGGAAAGCAAGGTAAGTAAAACAGAGAATCTTTGCTAGTTTGACCAAATTTCGTGGCTCAATAAATAAACAGCACTGTAAAAAAAACCCTCACATCGTAAAATTTAATTCATTTAACCAAACAAAACATCAGATTTTGCTTTAGATCCCATACACTTCTTTGTACCATCGGGAAACCATTTTTAAAGTGCTATTTGATTGGCATTCAATATGTCTTGGATTTCTGGTAATGTTCAAGTTACCGGTATGTCTAGCTTGTGGATGACTTACAAACTTTAGTTTAGAATGATTCTTTGGATTCATCGAATAATTAGATGGTTTTAAAGAGCAACACTACATTTCAATAACACCTGTCCTCCGAGAACGTGGGCACAAAACGTTCATTAATAAATACTTTCAGCCGATATCAGTCGCTGTTATGTATTCATTATAATACACTTATTTTTTATTTGAGGATAGTATTTGTGTTACGTGCCTAATCTCATATTTTTAGAACTGATATGGTAAACTGTCGGATGATGATTTAAGCCAGTCTTTTTTATATGGATTTTAGGATTTTTAAATGATGTGTTCGCCGTCGCTGGCGCTGCTTTAAAATAATTATCAGCGGTGAACAAAAAAAGGAGAAAAAACAGAATTGGAGAATCCGGGTATCGATCCCGGTACCTCCCGCATGCTAAGCGGGCGCTCTACCATTTGAGCTAATCCCCCATCAACTGTCAAATCCACAAAATAAAAAAATGATAAATTAGAACTCAGAAACGATACCGAATTGTTTTGGAATGCGTTTCGAAAGAATGGTAGTTTCTTGGTGTTGCGGATGGTGTGATCACCAAATGACGTAAAACAAAAGATTCAAAAGACACTGAACAATACCCACACCACAACACAAAAGCTAACCAACAATGGCTTCCGCAACACCAAGAAACACCCGAAAGAATGTTCTCTTTGTCGAAGTAACCGATTTGCTACAGAGTGTGATTTATCGTTTTATCGACCTTGAAAAATATCAACAGCTTTCACAGAAAGATAAGAGCTGGGTAGAAATAAACAAAACGGGCTCTTTTCTGGCTGTTTCGAGAATGGTTGTCTGACAAACGAAGCGTTAAGCGACGCGGCAATACCACGAGGTAGACAGCTGGCAGGTATTACTTAATATAACGGAGGCAACTTTACTTTCTCCAGGATGCAGAATAAAGAGAAAAAGAAACATTCACAAAGAACAAGATTAATTGGTGAATTTCCTTCACCATGTTCTGACTTTGGGTAAATCACGACTGGTGAGTCATGACACGACTTGCGAAGTTATGTCGTCTAATGGCACCAAAATAGAGCGTAAAATAAACCCTCCAGATAAGTGGTTCAGAATTTTTATATCGCAACGCAACCGCTGATCAAACATTTTCACGTGAGTAAAGAAAAAAGCTTATCTATGTAATATCATTCGATAATACCCAAAAATAATAATTTAAGTGAATGCAGAATACATATTTAACCCTATTCAGCCTGGGCTTTTTTTTGAGTTCCTGAGCCTGGGGGGTGTGTAGTTATTAGGTAATTAGTTATACGGCCGCCATCTTGGATCCGCCATATTGGATTTCTGAAATGTTTTAAAACCTCTTAAAAACCGTCCAAATTGACGCAAAATTAATCAAAACCAATAAATAAACGCTAAATGACGTAAAAATACAAACGTTATACCAATAAACATTGTTTTTCTTCATTCAAAGGTATAAATAAGCAAATTTCAAAAAAACATAGCTGTCAAAATCATGTTGCCATGCAAACATCAAATCACGTTATCAAAAAATTGTCATATGAAATTGTTGCCAGATAAATTTTAGGAAAAGTCACACCCACCCCCCCAAGGCCTAATAGGGTTAAGCTAAATTGGATGCCCCTGAATATAAATTCAATTTATATTCAGGGGCATCCAATGTATTAAAATAAAAATATACTCATATATTATATTTTTTGAACTTTTTTTGTTGCATTAAAAAAATATTAAAAAACATTAAGTAAAAAAACATAAAAAAACATTAAGTCAACACTACATAACACTTTACACAGAGTATTATGACAACACCAGCCCCATGTTATGCTTAGCTACCTTAACATCAAGTGAGATGTGTTTTCTGGACACGAGAATCAAGAATGGTGACAGCAACACACCATTCCATCTCAGCGTCTACGACAAGAGGAATGACTTCTCATTTCGGATTGTCAATTTTCCTCATCTGGACAGCCATTCCCGCTAATCCGGCCTATGGTGTTTATATATCTCAATTGGTAAGATATGCTAGAATCTGCACATCGAAGTTGGATTTTATACATAGACTTCGCCGACTTTCATCATCTCCTTCACCAAGGGTTCAAATCTACGCTTCTTCATAAATCCTTTATCAAATTCTTCAAACGCCACGGTACTATCATTTAGAAGTATGGCACTACACTACGAGAAATTAGACTAGCAATCCAGAATTGAGAGACACCGCCGTATCCTTTGTTATTTTAGATCTTTTATATCATCCTAGCGCCGCTATTTAATTCTTAATCGTATCAATAACAAAATTCTCGATTGTGATTGGTTATCCGCGCGCCTATTTATTACATAATAGGCGCGCGGTCACGTGGGTGTACAATTACAGCTGTCCAATTACAACTTTTTGTAATTGGATAGCTGTAATTGGACACCTACGTTGCGCGCGCGTCAATAAGGTGCACTTAAATGGATTCCTTTTTTCACTGTTTTCCTTTTGCTTTCATACTGACAAAATATCCTTGACGTTTTGAGTGCACGAAACTCCACATAGACTTATTAATCTCGAATTTTGTTATTGATACAATTAATTAGTAATTGAACTTCGTGTCGTTACTCGCCCGATTACTCCCTGAATCTTGTACTCCACTCAGTCCAATTACTATTACATATTGCTTCCATTCAGGTTGATGCAGGTGCGCGCGCGCAATTTTTATTAAGTTGTGCGCGTGCTTGGCTTATTTAGTTGACGTGCGTGTTTAGTTCGTTATTTAACGCACTACATTTATTTTGCGTTGTTTTCCTTACTGATATGTCTTGACAGTAACTGTGCTCACACTCTGGGTGGCTCCTCCTAAAATGTTCTGCAATTGATATAGGATTTAATGGAGCCGAAACCAATTGTGGAATTGCACACATTTTGGGCATCCTACTGATGAACAGTTACGAATTCCGATATATTTAGTAGCCACATTTATTTGAGGTCTGTTTCCCTTTGAATTACAAATATATACTAAGCCAATTACGTAAACGATAATTGTTTCCTCCAGCAAATAATATGCAGTGCGAGGCCTGCAATACGATGTGATTAAGCTACTGAATAAATACTAAATGAACAACACATCTTTCAACAGCGGCCTCCGTAGCGTAATGGATAACGCGTCGGCCTCCTAGGAAAAATATGCCGTGACAGCCGAAGATTGCGGGTTCGAGTCCCGTCGGAGGTGCTTTTTTTTCTTTTTTCTTTTATATTCTAAATGATAAGCTAAACAATAGGCAGCTGTGAGTGGAATGACCGCAGCTTTTCTTGGTTTTCATCAATAAGACAAAATAACTTTGCTCTTATTAACCAAAAATCCAAACACAACCGTGACGTCATCCACAATGGCCGACAATATGGCCGCCATCTTGGATTTTACTACAGATTCAACTTTATCGGGAAAATGCGGAAATTGCAAATATTTTTTGCTAGAATTACAAAATATGATACACTTTGTTGCTTTTGGTAGCATTGTATATGGTTTTTTAACCGAAAAAAAAGCATTTTTATTCAAAAATCGCTTGACCTCATGCTACCTATGACGTCATATCTTGTCTACAGCCTCAGAGATGACCTCCAAATCATCTCCGAAAATGATTAAATAATGCTCCACATAAGAACGATAGCAAACTCCATTGTTGTGCGGCATTGGCTCTTTCCCACATAGAATATATTTGATTTCAAGACTAGAGGAGGAGCTGATGGTTAATAACAAGAAAAAATAATTGGACCAATTATAATCTCTTGTTAATAATTATATTTCATTATAAAAATAAAGAAAATCCATTTGCGTCAGATAAATTTTAGGAAATGTTCGTGCTTAACCAATCAGAATAGCAGAAGACAATAGCTAATTTTTTGCCTCTTTGATGAAGTTCCCCAAATACAATATCTTTTAAAAATTGCATGTTGTGCGATTGGGTCTCAAATTACTTGAAACCTTAAAAAATTAGACAAAATGCACATTGAACCTTAACTTTTTAGCGATTTTTGAGTCTAGGCCAATGAGATCACTAGTTGCAACAATGAAAAAAGTTGACATTCCATCGTGCATTGCCGTTCAGCGCTATCCTTCTTATGCGGATCATTACTTAAATTTTTCTTTTTTTCACACTGACCCCGAAATGATGGGAATGGCACTGACTTGTACCCAGTCTCTATTTGTTTGTTTTGTGTGCGAGAGAAAAGATTGACACCGGAGTGAATTGAGGCGCGCGGAGTGTCATGTAAAAGATGAAGGGAACAACAACAACTTATCGGGGTTTCCATAACTTTAAATCTGTAATTTCATTTGTGTATTTTGCAAACGACACAAAAATCAATACGTTGTAAGAACAGGTGATTGAAAATACAGGTGGATTTTTGACAGAGCTGATTTAATAAAAAGAGCCGTTATTGCAACGTCGGCCTGTTGGTCTAGTGGCATGATTCTCGCTTAGGGTGCTTCATCAAAGAGGCAAAACATTAGCTATTGTCTTCTGCTATTCTAATTTGGTTAAGCACGAACATTTCCTAAAATTTATCTGACGCAAATGGATTTTCTTTATTTTTATAATGAAATATAATTCTTAACAAGAGATTATAATTGGTCCAATTATTTTCTCTTGTTATTAACCATCAGCTCCTCCTCTATTCTTGAAATCAAATATATTCTATGTGCGAAAGAGTCAATGTCGCACAACAATGGAGTTTGCTATCGTTCTTACGTGGAGCATTATTTAATCATTTTCGGAGTTGATTTGGAGGTCATCTCTGAGGCTGTGGACAAGATATGACGTCATAGGTAGCATGAGGTCAAGCAATTTTTGAATAAAAATGCTTTTTCTTTCGGTTAAAAAACCATATACAATGCCACCAAAAGCAACAAAGTGTATCATATTTTGTAATTCTAGCACAAAAAATATTTGCAATTTCCGCATTTTTCCGATAAAGTTGAATCTTTAGTAAAATCCAAGATGGCGGCCATACTGTCGGCCATTGTGGATGACGTCACGGTTGTGTTTGGATTTTTGGTTAATAAGAGCAAACTTATTTTGTCTTTTTGATGAAAACCAAGAAAAGCTGCGGTCATTCCACTCACAGCTGCCTATTGTTTAGCTTATCATTTAGAATATAAAAGAAAAAAGAAAAAAAAAAGCACCTCCGACGGGACTCGAACCCGCAATCTTCGGCTGTCGCGGCATTTCTTGCCTAGGAGGCCGACGCGTTATCCATTACGCTACGGAGGCCGCTGTTGAAAGATATGTTGTTCATTTAGTATTTATTCAGTAGCTTAATCACATTGTATTGCAGGCCCCGCACTTGATACATGTATTATTTGCTGGAGGAAACAATAATCGTTTACGTAATTGGCTATATATTTGTAATTCAAAGGGGGACAGACCTCAAATAAATGTGGCTACTAAATATATCTGAATTCGTAACTGTTCATCAGTAGGATGCCCAAAATGTGTGCAATTCCACAATTGGTTTCGGCTCCATTAAATCCAATGCCAATTGCAGAACATTTTAGGAGGAGCCACCCACAGTGTGAGCACAGTTACTGACAAGACATATCAGTAAGGAAAACAACGCAAAATAAATGTAGTGCGTTAAATAACGAACTAAACACACACGTCAACTAAATAAGCCAAGCACGCGCACAACTTAATAAAAATTGCGCGCGCGCACCTGCATCAACCTGAATGGAAGCAATATGTAATAGTAATTAGACTGAGTGGAGTACAAGATTCAGGGAGTAATCGGGCGAGTAACGACACGAAGTTCAATTACTGATTAATCGCATCAATAACAGAATTCAAGATTAATAAGTCTATGTGGAGTTTCTTGCACTCAAAACGTCAAGGATATTTTGTCAGTATGAAAGCAAGAGGAAAACAGCGAAGAAAGGAATCCATTTAAGTGCACCTTATTGACGCGAGAGCAACGTAGGTGTCCAATTACAGATATCCAATTACAAAAGGTTGTGATTGGACAGCTGTAATTGGACACCCACGTGACCGCGCGCCTATTACGTAAGAAATAGGCGCGCGGATAACTAATCACAATCGAGAATTTTGTTATTGATACGATTAAGAATTAAATAGGGGCGCTTGGATGATATAAAGGATCTAAAATAACAAAGGATACGGCGGTGTCTCTCAATTCTGGATTGCTAGACTAATTTCTCGTATTGTAGTGCCATACTTCTCAATGATAGTACCGTGGCGTTTGAAGAATTTAGTAAACGATTTACGAAGGAGCGTAGATTTGAACCCTTGGTGAAGGAGATGATGAAAGTCGACGAAGTCTATGTATAAAATCCAACTTCGATGTGCAGATTCTAGCATATCTTACCAATTGAGATATATAAACACCATAGGCCGTTTTTTGTTTCTTTGTATCCTGGAGAAAGTAAAGTTGCCTCAGTTATATTAAGTAATACCTGCCAGCTGTCTACCTCGTGGTATTGCCGCGTCGCTTAAGGCTTCGTTTGTCAGACAACAACTCTCGAAACAGCCAAAAAAGAGCCTGTTTTGTTTATTTCTTCCCAGCTCTTATCTTTCTGTGAAAGCTGTTGATATTTTTCAAGGTCGATAAAACGACAAATCACACTCTGTAGCAAATCGGTTACCTCGACAAAGAGAACATTCTTTCGAAACGCATTCCAAAAAATTCGGTATCGTTTCTGGGTTCTAATTTATCATTATTTTAATTTGTGGATATGACATTTGATGGGGGATTAGCTCAAATGGTAGAGCGCCCGCTTAGCATGCGGGAGGTACCGGGATCGATACCCGGATTCTCCAATTCTGTTTTTTCTCCTTTCTTTTGTTCACCGCTGATAATTATTTTAAAGCAGCGCCCGCGACGGCGAACACATCATTTAAAAATCTTAAAATCCATATAAAAAAGACTGGCTTAAATCATCATCCGACAGTTTACAATATCAGTTCTAAAAATATGAGATTAGGCACGTAACACAAATACTATCCTCAAATAATGAAAAAAACGTGTGTTATAATGAATACATAACAGCGACTGATATCGGCTGAAAGTATTTATTATAAAACTCTTTGTGCCCACGTTCTCGGAGGACGGGTTTTCTTGAAATGTAGTGTTCCTCTTTAAAACCATCTAATTACTCGATGAATCGAAAGAATCATTCTAAACTAAGCTACAAGCTAGAAATACCGGTAATTTGAACATTACCAGAAATCCAAGACATATTGAATGCCAATCAAATAGCACTTTAAAAATGGTTTCCCGATGGTACAAAGAAGTGTATGGGATCTAAAGCAAAATCGGATGTTTTGTTTGGTTAAATGAATTAAATTTTACGATGTGAGGTTTTTTTTTACCGTTTTGTTTATTTATTGAGCCACGAAATTTGGTCAAAATAGCAAAGAATCTCTGTTTTACTTACCTTGCTTTCCGACCTTTGAGTTGTTGATGTGTTGCATGCTTCCATCTGTGCCGACCTCTCAAAATTTTCTTCATTTTACAATCTATTTAACTACCTTAAAGAAAGCCTTCGGTGATAAAAAAGATAGTTGCAAATCATGACCGAAGAAAGAGCTTTTTGACGAATATACTTTACACCCATGTCGGCTTGTAGGACGCGAAGAACGACCAATTTCCATAATTTTCTACCGCAAATATCTGCCATTGATCTTTCTCTGCCACATTTACTTCAATCTTAGCAGCCGAGCATTTCCACGCTTTGTTAGGAATTTCTTTAAGAGGGGGTTGCACACCTCTGAAAAGGACGCCACTGGCGTCCACTGACGTCAAATTGAAAACAAAACAAAACAACATTTCTACGTATTTGATTTCTTTCCGCTTTATATCTTCCATCTTCGAGGAATAATAAGTCTCTCCATCGAGAAAAACTTTAGATCCGTGTTTATGTTTTCTTCTGCCTTTCAAATTAGCTTCTTCATTCACGGTAGAAAGAGAATTTAGTATTTTGTAATCAACTCGATTCCTATCGGATCTGCGATTAAAACGCACGCTGAGGAAACCACTTGCCACGCGTACCACGGGAGTAAAATGTCTCGTATTTCTGTAAAGAATGATTGAATAATTCATCTAACCGATACACGAGTTTTACAGAAGTGATAACAGTAGTTGGTGTGTAGGCCTGTTGGTCTAGTGGTATGATTCTCGCTTCGGGTGCGAGAGGTCTTGGGTTCGACTCCCGGACAGGCCCTTTTGCCAATCTTTTGAAGTTAGACATACACAGGCGATTTTTTGTGCAATTTTTGTCGTACTTGTCGATGCAATTTTTGTCGCTCGCAAGTTGCATCTTCGCATGTGTAAACGGGCGGAGATTTCAGTGCGATTTTGGCGCGATTTGTCGCGCGATGTCGCAGAGGTTTCAATCATGTTCGAAACCTGATACAACTAGGCGGCGCTTTTTAGGAAATCACAGCAAATCAAAGCAAATGTCGCACCCGAATCGCTCAAGAAATCGCCACTAGTTTACACTTGCGACAAAAATTGCATTGGAGAGGGCGACAGAAAACGCACCAAAAATCGCATGTGTAACGAGGCCTTAAAGCAGAAGCACCCCCCCACGTTTTCTCTCTGCCCAGACCACCACTTTTAACCGGCAAAGTTCTCTTAATGAGGTCATTTTAGCGTGGTTATCTCAGTCTACGAAAGAAAGCCAAAACATTGAGAAAAGAAAAAAATTTCAAGATCGGGCCTGTCCGGGAGTCGAACGCGGGACCTCTCGCACCCAAAGCGAGAATCATGCCACTAGACCAACAGGCCGATGTTGTAATAATGGCTCTTTTTGTTAAATCAGCTCTCAGTCTTGCCTGTCAAAAAGCCACCTGTGTTTTCAATCACCTGTTCTTACAAAATATTGATTTTTGTGTTGTTTACAAAATGCACAAATGAAATTACAGATTTAAAGTTATGGAAACCCCGATAAGGTGTTATGGTTCCCTTAATCTTTTACACGACACTCAGCGCGCTTCAATAGGCCATTTCCGAGTTGCCTTTAGCCTCTCTATCAAAGCGAGACCAGGTGCGAAACTTTTCATATGAAAATGAGTTTTCATTCACATGCAAATAAGTTTTATTTGCATGTGAATGAAAACTCATTTTCATATGAAAGGTTTCGCACCTAGCCTCGCTTTGATAGAGAGGCTATAGGCAACTCGGAAATGGCCCATCACGCCGGTGTCAATCCTTTCTCTCGCACAGAAAACAAACAAATAGAGACTGGGTACAAGTCATTTCGGGGTCAGTGTGAAAAAAGAAAAGTTTGATCATTTTCGGAGTTGATTTGGAGGTCATCTCTGATGCTGTAGACAAGATATGACGTCATAGGTAGCATGAGGTCAAGCGATTTTTTAATAAAAATGCTTTTTCCTTTTTTTTTCGGTTGAAATACATGTACAATGCTACCAAAAGCAACAAAATGTATCATATTTTGTAATTCTAGCAAAAAATCCAAGATGGCGGCCATATTGTCGGCCATTGTGGATGACGTCACGGACCCCTAGCAGCGCTACAACCCATAATATTTACCTTATCTTGTAGATCACATCACAGGCTATCTATTAGATGTAAAATAGTAACTCTATTTGTTCCGCTTTCCCTCATGCTTATGCGGATTAAGATTGGGTTCAGCTGTCGCTTTAAGGTAGACAAGTAAGTAGCAAACGGGTTGGGAGGGCGGGAAAAAACCAGTGCCGAAAAGTCGACACCAAGGAAAGCAGAGAGATTGATGAAGACATTAAAGGACAAGCAAACCGCGGCGGACTGAGCCGCCAGACGCCAGCCGCCAGACTGGCGCGAAAAGAGGGCGATTTTCGTGGATGTTTTAGCTTAGCTTTTATCTCAAATAGAAAGAAAACTACGAAACTTAACATGAGTTTGATGATGATTTAGCAATTACGAGGATGACGATGACGATAACGTTGATGGTAACGATAATGATGAGTATGGCAATGTTGAGGAGATCGACGACGGTGATAGCGACAACGACAGCGATGTCGATGACGATGAAAGCTTTATAGTTTCTTTAAACCGCGGCTATAAGCCGCATAGTGCATAGGCGAAGTGAATTTTCAAAAAACTATCGCGAGCCAAAAAATCGCTCGAGTAGTCGCTGTCTTATAGAAACAAATTTTTGAGGAGCTGTCAAGGTAAGTATTGACAAGTTGATACTGTCTTAGGTTGGTACTGTTTTTGGTTACCCTTTTCATCAGTAGAAGCATAATCCCTGAAGAGGGAATAATAACATAAAAAACAACGCAGAGAATTTCAAATGAATACTTCTCCTCTAAAAAGGCCTACACGCAAATGTTTACATGCTTATTATGCGATGGATAAGATATGCAAGTTTTGCTGTGGATTTCATGTGAATACTTCACTCATCAAAAGACCTGGTGCCAAGAAATCTGTAGGAGTTCACTTCTTTGGGAACGCACGTGTTCGGTGCATGCGTGAAAAACGAGGTGGCGAATGAAGCGAGCTGGCGAGTAAACTGGGGAGAAAATGGAAGGTAATTTCCATTCTCACCCCAGTTTTCTCGTCAGTTCGCTCCACTCGGTCGCTGCCTCATCCTTTGCGCCTTCCCTGCTCGTGTGAGTTCCAGAATAAGTTGAGGTTGAGGTTTATTATTATTGGTTTTCAACACTATTACAAGTGTGATCATACACCACACTGTCAGCCGTTTGACTTCGAGTTTGGCATGCTCGTTGTCTGGGCTTCTCGCCAACGATAATTTGCATCGCCCAGGAGGCATGCATTCCCTCACAGAGATATTTTAAAATGTCTGTGAAACAATGAAACAAGGGACTTTTAAAACTGCATGAAACTAGCAAACGGTTGCAGAGAGAATAGTGATAGCATAGAGAATAGTGTGTAATGATATATAAACATGACGGCAAGAAATCGCATTGAACATTTTGAAGTAAGCAAAATTGAATTGAACTAATAAGGCTGAAAGTGAATGACTGACTAATTTGAGAACCTATAAATGATTTTAAAGGGACACTGTCACGGATTCGCATGCGCGGCCCAGGCTCACTTCCAGTCTATTTGAAAACATTTGGCCGACATTATGGATCTTGGAATCGGTGGCAGAAAATGCTCATTTTCAGTGTCATGTGCGATTGTTTTTTTTTTAAAATAGACATCTTTTATGGTGGAAAGGAAAGAGTTCTTTAACTGTGACTGACAAAATCGCCGATCGGATGGATTTTTGGGACGCAAATCGCCTCCGAGTGGAAGTCGATCTCAAACCGAGTGTTTTGCCTTGACTCCGTGACTCTTATGGAGGGAAAACATTGGCGACAAATAAAACCCCAAAGGACAAAGGAACACGCCAGAGGCGAGTTTTATAGTGTTGCTTCATTGAATTAATGTCTAAATTTCATTTTATTTTCCGTTCGAAATCTACGTTACTTTTTCCCCATACAACGTCTTATAAGGCGATCAAATTTCCAACGGCCGCCGTGTAATATCGCTTTCATTGAAGGGTCACGTCCCGACTTACACACCGCTAATAATTTAAAATCCTTTGCTTTCTCGTGACGTGAGCAATATTCCAGCGACAACAATTGCACCGTGAAGACAGAATCGGAGCAAGATTCGTAGCCTGCGATGAATTTCGCTTCATGCCATGACTTAGAAATTGTATCCTCGAAATAATTAGTCTATGGGATTTCAACCACTCTTTCATTGCTCTTTTCGGCATACCTAATATCCGTTTCCGTCCCGACTTTCTTCGTTTTCCACCGTGACCGCCGCCACTAGTCGACGCCATTTTGAAATTGACGATTCAACTTGAAAAAGTTAGGCTAAACTTTTCAAGTTTCGATTCGAAAAACTGGCGCATGCGCCGTCGTGACAGTGTCTCTTTAAGAAGGATTGTTACATATGTATTTCGACAATCAGGTGAGCAGGGATAGGTTATTTTGATTTGTTTGAATTGATTGGTAATAGATGAATCTACCATGACTGGTTTTGCCTGTTTTGCTCCGGATACGGCTATCGTCCACACTTCAACGCCGAAAACGATCACTGAAAACGGAGCGATTCGAAAACGCTCTCCAGAGTGGAGCGATTTGAAAACGATGCTTTTTGAAAACGCTGTTTTCTGGCGTGGACGGAGAAAACGATGCTATCTGAAAACAGTTACGTCATCAAAATAGCCAGACCACTCGACCGTGAAACATATCCAAGATGTCGCCATACTTCGACTGGACTGACTACCAGTCTACACTCTCGGTGCTTTTCTGCACTTTGTATTCGTTTGTGACTTTCAGAAGTAGCTCGACTTCATCATCAGTCCATGTGAAACAGTCTGTTTTAGGTTTTGGTTGCTTTCCAGCTGTTCTTGGCATCGTTTCGAAGGAAAATATCGAAGAATTCTAAACCAAAACAACACTCAACAACAAAGAATCAAGAATGGCGCCAATTTCGCGGGCCGATATATTGAAATGCGCATGCGTAGAGTTAATTTGAGCATGTGCATTTAGGGTATCAAAGCGTTTTCAAAACAATACGGCGTTGTAATGTGGACGGGCGAAAACGATACGAAAACGATAAGTGTGGACGCAAATCTTTTTGAAAACGGAGCAAAAACAGCTCCATTTTCGTTTGAAAACGGATTACTGTGGACGGGGCCTTATTGATGGGTTAACACTCGTTAACATCTCTCAAACGGACCTTGGACACCTTATGAGGTTTTACACAACGTAGCATTTTTTATCGTTATACCGTAGTACTGATTTGAAAACGGTTAGCTTTCATTTATTGTTATGGGTAACTTTATAAATATGTTAAAAATTACATCTCCCAGCAGCTAATCCACGTTGGTATAGTGGATAAGGATATTAGTTATGAAGCAAACGACTCGGGTTCGAGACATACACTTTACTGATCTTTTTTCTATTTTTACTCTAAGTGTAAAATAGGTTTTACTTCATGTAACTTGAAGTGAAAAGGAAAGGTCCGTTTGAGAGATGTTAACGAGTGTTAACCTTATTGATGAAAACCAAGAAAAGCTGCCGTCATTCCGCTCACAGCTGCCTATTGTTTAGCTTATCATTTAGAATATATAAGAAAAAAAGGAAAAAAGCACCTCCGACGGGACTCGAACCCGCAATCTTCGGCTGTCACGGCATTTCCTGCCTAGGAGGCCGACGCGTTATCCATTACGCTACGGAGGCCGCTGTTGGAAGATACGGGGTTCATTTAGTATTTATTCAGTAGCTTAATCACATCGTATTGCAGGCCCTGCACTGCAAATTATGTGCTGGAGGAAACAATTATCGTTTACGTAATTGGCTTAGTATATATTTGTAATTCAAAGGGGGACAGACCTCAAATAAATGAGGTTACTAAATATATCTGAATTCGTAACTGTTCATCAGTAGGATGTCCAAAATATGTGCAATTCCACAATTGGTTTCGGCTCCATTAAATCCTATACCAATTGCAGAACATTTTAGGAGGAGCCACCCACAGTGTGAGCACAGTTACCGACAAGACATATCAGTAAGGAAAACAACGCAAAATAAATGTAGTGCGTTAAATAACGAACTAAACACACAAGTCAACTAAATAAGCCAGGCACGCGCACAACTTAATAAAAATTGCGCGCGCGCACCTGCATCAACCTGAATGGAAGCAATATGTAACAGTAATTGGACTGAGTGGAGTACAAGATTCAGGGAGTAATCGGGCGAGTAACGACACGAAGTTCAATTACTAATTAATCGCATCAATAACAAAATTCGAGATTAATAAGTCTATGTGGAGTTTCTTGCACTCAAAACGTCAAGAATATTTTGTCAGTATGAAAGCAAGAGGAAAACAGCGAAAAAAAGAATCCATTTAAGTGCACCTTATTGACGCGCGCGCAACGTAGGTGTCTAACTATAGCTATCCAATTACAAAAAGTTGTAATTGGACAGCTGTAATTGCACACCCACGTGACCGCGCGCCTATAAGAAATAGGCGCGCGGATAACCAATACAATCGAGAATTTTGTTATTGATACGATTAAGAATTAAATAGGGGTGCTGGGTTGATAAAAAGGATCTAAAATAACAAAGGATACGGCGGTGTCTCTCAATTCTGGATTGCTAGTCTAATTTCTCGTGGTGTAATGCCATACTTCTCAATGATAGTACCGTAGCGTTTGAAGAATTAAGTAAACGATTTACGAAGGAGCGTAGATTTGAACCCTTGG
>JAJGOT010000009.1:197500-205000 GCA_022457155.1 Cladopsammia gracilis
TAATGGTTATCCTTTTTCTTTCTTGCAGAAACTTACCAAGACCAGAAAACCCAACACCAGTGCTGAGTCCACGACCGAGTTCAAATCTACTGCGGTTTTACCTTATGTCAAAGGTCTGTCCGAACAACTTCGCCGCTGCCTACAACAACAAGGCGTACGCGCTGTTTTCAAGTCGGAGACTACACTTAGATCACACCTAGTACGGCCTAAAGACGCTGTTGACCTGACTTAACAAGATGGCGTGGTTTACAGAATTCCCTGTGAATGCGGTAAAGTTTATATCGGCGAGACTGGAAGACCTATGCAAGACAGAATAAAAGAGAATGACCGAGACATCCGATTCGCCCGCACCCAGACCTCCGCCGTTTCAGAGCACGCCAACAACACCGGACACCACCCGCTTTGGAATGAAGTAAAGTTTATTGATCGTGATCCTCATTGGTACACACGCAGGGTCAAAGAGGCGCTCCACATAAGACTTAACCCTAACAACATCAACAGGGAGAGTGTAATAGAAATTCCAGAAGCATGGATGCCCACGATCAAGAAACACAACAACAGGAGAGCCGTACGACTACGGACCGCCGAGGGAACAATTCGCCGAAACAACGAGGATCAAAATGCGCCAGTCAAACCTGTTGAAAAGCAACCAATCACAGCAGAGCATCGTGCTTCATAAGGTGACGCGTAACCAGTCGACCCCATCGCCTGAAGAAGACTAGCAGTATGCAGTCGAAACGTCGCGATCCCCATCGGAAGTGACTACATCGTGAGACAAACGAAAAAAAAAATACTTCTTTACAAGTGTGTTCACCACGATGAACAACAACAACCCTTTTTACAAGCATACTGTTTTTGAGAATTGCTAAAATTGAAAAATAGCCTTCGTCAATCTTAATTCTAGTGCTTTTAAACATAAATTAATGGAGATTTGAATAACTTTTTTCGAAAGAAGATTGTGTTGTCCATTTTTATGTGCTTGTTCGTTCATTACATAGATTGAAAAGCGATTTTATGTAAACAAAGCAAGACTTTGATTTTATAGTACAGTTCTAGCTATCTTCACTCGCGTCGCCTTATGCAAATATGTTTGTGTATTTTTTGCAATTTTGATTTTCAAATCAGTTTCTCGGGCAATTTCTGACAAGCAACAAGTGTATTTTATTCGGAAAATAGTCGTACTAGTTATTCTAGACGGAGATATAGTTGTTTTTGTGAACTTTTGTACGGTCTGAATGTACTGTGCAGACGGTCGCGTGATAAGCTTACTGTTTTAGAGAATTGCTAAAATTGAAAAATAGCTTTCGTCAATCTTAATTCTAGTGCTTCCGACCTTTCACCTTAGTTAAGCTTGTTCACAGAGCGACGCTGTTAGGCTAAGCCTATCTATGTATTATCTTCCATCTTCGAGGAATAATAAGTCTCTCCACCAAGAAAAACTTTAGATCCGTGTTTATGTTTTCTTCTGTCTTTCAAATTAGCTTCTTAATTCACGGTAGGAAGAGAATTTAGTATTTTGTAATCAACTCGATTCCTATCGGATCTGCGATTAAAACGCACGCTGAGGAAACCACCTGCCACGCCTACCACGGGAGTAAAATGTCTTGGATTTCTGTAAAGAATGATTGAATAATTCATCTAACCGATACAAAAGTTTTACAGAAGTGACAATAGTAGTTTTTATGTAGGCCTGTTGGTCTAGTGGTATGATTCTCGCTTCGGGTGCGAGAGGTCCTGGGTTCGACTCCCGGACAGGCCCTTTTGCCAATCTTTTGAAGTTAGACACATACACAGGCGATTTTGTGTGCAATTTTTGTCCTACTTGTCGATGCAATTTTTGTCGCTCGCAAGTTGCATCCTCGCATGTGTAACGGGCGAAGATTTCAGTGCGATTTGGGGGCGATTTGTCGCGCGATGTCGCAGAGGTTTCAATAATGTTCGAAACCTGATACAACTAGGCGGCGATTTTTGGGAAATCACAGCAAATCAAAGCAAATGCCGCACCCGAATCACACAAGAAATCGCCACTAGTTCACACTTGCGACAAAAATTGCATTGGAGAGGGCGACAGAAACCGCATCAAAAATCGCATGTGTAACGAGGCCTTAAAGCAGAATCACCCCCCTACGTTTTCTCTCTGCCCAGACCACCACTTTTAACCGGCAAAGTTCTCTTAATGAGGTCATTTTAGCGTGGTTATCTTAGTCTACGAAAGAAAGTCAAAACATTGAGAAAAGAAAAAAAATTCAAGATCGGGCCTGTCCGGGAGTCGAACCCGGGACCTCTCGCACCCTAAGCGGGAATCATGCCACTAGACCAACAGGCCGGGGTTGTAATAACGGCTCTTTTTATTAAATCAGCTCTCAGTCTTGCCTGTCAAAAAGCCACCCGTATTTTCAATCACCTGTTCTTACAAAATATTGATTTTTGTGTTGTTTACAAAATGCACAAATGAAATGACAGATTTAAAGTTATGGAAACCCCGACAAGTTGTTGTTGTTCACTTCATCTTTTACATGACACTCAGCGCGCCTCAATTCACTCCGGTGTTAATTCTTTCTCTCGCACACAAAACAAACAAATAGAGACTGGGTACAAGTCAGTGCCATTCCCATCATTTCGGGGTCAGTGTGAAAAAAGAAAAATTTAATCATTTTCGGAGTTGATTAGGAGGTCATCTCGGAGGCTGTACACAAGATATGACGTCATAGGTTGCATGTGGTCAAGCCATTGTTGAATAAAAATGCTTTTTTCTTTTTGTTTCGGTTAAAAAGCATATACAATGCTACCAAAAGCAAGAAAATGTATCATATTTTGTAATTCTAGCAAAAAATATTTGCAATTTCCGCATTTTCCCGGTAAAGTTGAATCTTTTGTAAAATCCAAGATGGCGGCCATATTGTCGGCCATTGTGGATGACGTCACGGACCCCTAGCAGCGCTACAACCCATAATATTTACCTTATCTTGTAGATCACTTCACAGGCTATCTATTAGATGTAAAATAGTAACTCTATTTCCGGCGCTCACCCTCATGCTTATGCGGATTAAGATTGGGTTCAGCTGTCGCTTTAAGGTAGACAAGTAAGTAGCAAATGTGTTGGGAAGGCGGGAAAAAACCAGTACCGAAAAGTCGACAGCGAGGAAAGCAGAGAGAGAGATGAAGACATTAAAGAACGATCAAAGCGCAGCGAGCTGAGTCGCCAGATGCTAGCCACCAGACTGGCGAGAAAAGAGGGCGATTTTCGTGGATGTTTTAGCTTAGCTTTTATCTCAAATAGAAAGAAAACTACGAAACTTAACATGAGTTTGACGATGACGTTAGCAATTACGAGAATGACGATGACGATGACGATGACGATAACGTTGATGGTAGCCATAATGATGAGTATGGCAATGTTGAGGAGATCGACGACGGTGAGAGCGACAACGACAGCAATGTCGATGACGATGAAAGCTTTATAGTTTCTATAAACCGCGGCTATAAGATTGACTTTCTGTGTGCATGGGCGAAGTGAATTTTCAAAAAAACTATCGCGAGCCAAACAATCGCTCGAGTAGTCGCTGTCTTATGGAAACAATTTTTTGAGGAGCTATCAAGGTAAGTATTGACAAGTTGATACTGTCTTAGGTTGGTACTGTTTTTGGTTTTCCTTTTCATCAGTAGAAGCATAATCCCTGAAGAGCTCTCTCCTCCGCAGAGGCCTCCCAGTCACGCTCCACGCTTGGCAAAAAAACGCGCGGAGGCTGGGTAGAGGTAAAAAAAGTAAAGCGCGCGGGGAACTCTGGGAAGGGAGAAGAAAGAAGGGAGACCTCTGCCAGATAATGTGCGGTTCTCTGGTGGGATTTGCGGTTCTGTGGTTATGGCTAAACCAGTCGATGATTTTGACGATTTCGAATGTTCTTTTAAAGATCTGAGTATAGAAGGTTAGTAGATGCAATTTGATGAAGTTTCGGTCCTTATTAACGGAGTTTTGACCATTCGTGCTTTTTCGTGATTGTCCGCCATTTTGGATTTAGTTCTCTTTCTAACATACGCTGTTTCTCCCTCTCACAAACGATAACATCGAAGATGATGATGGTTGCCAGCCTTTTAGTAGCACCCCGGTTAAGGATAGAGCTAGTGGGTCTGCAGGAAAGCATTCGTTGATGCCGAATACAAAGTCTTAAAACGAACCAGTTATCCATTGCAGACACTTGCCTTTTTGTCTTTTATTTAAGCTTAGAAGTTCTGTGTTTTGCTATTGTTTTTTTTTTTTCAAGGTGACAAATTCCCAAGACAAAGCCTGATGATCATCAGTCAGTTAAAATATTTCACACAGTTGTTTGAAAATATAAATTTGAGTTCAAACAATCATTTCAGCTATATTTGTTTCTGCATGGACTAAATGGTACTGTATGTTAAATTCAGAGCTTGTTTTATTCAAAATTTTGCAATAAATATTATGTAGGGGTGAGTGGCTTAGTTTTCCTAAATATATACAATAAATATACTGCTACAGTGTATCCCAGAAATTTGCTCATTAAATGGTTATTTATAATTGTGAGTGTTTTCATGACTGAGTTTACTCTTAAGAGGAAATTATTAGTCTCTGGTTTGGATGTGAGAGGGAATTTGTAATTGCTACACTTTTATCCTGTCTGGATACGAGAGGGAACTTGCTGGCTGTATTTCCCAGTCTGGGTGTGAGAGGGAACTTGCATGACCTGTTAATGAATATTTTTAGGTACTTCTACAAAGCTTTCATGCCTTTTTACATTAGTTCTGTCCACATTACACAACTAATGTAATGTAATGTGAGCTAAAAGTTAACCCTTAAAGCCCTGGAATTAAAATGCATATTCTCCTCACTGTTCTTCATACATTTCTTATGGAACTAGTAAGGAGAATTTGTCTAAATATCAAGACATCTCATCTTTGGTGATCACTTTCTTTATTCTCATCACTTGATTGTTTTGATTCTCGTTCTTTATTCTCATCACTTGATTGTTTACAAGGAAAAATGTAAAGAGAAATTTCATTTCCGTCACTCTTGGCTAGAAGGTGATTACAAACCTTTAACTCATGAATACTGGGCATTTTGTTACTGCATTTTTTGCTTTCAAATTTCCCGTGCACAGCCATGTTTGTTTTATATTGTCATTGCATTGTCGTGAGCTTTTAATACAATGGTTTAAGTCAACATCATGCATATATGCTTTTAATGCATTTTTGACTGAATATTGTATGGTTCTACTGCGAAATCTTCTTCTGTAAACTCCATATTGACATCTTCGACAATGCATTGACATCATAAATTACCATAAAGAAAACATGGTGGCCTTCAGGAAATTTAAACTGAAAAAAGAACACTTCGCATTCAGTAACCAGTTACAGAGATACCGACTTAAAACCCCAGTTGAGTTAAATATAACCATTACACAAACTTCAAATCTAAAACTGTTTTTCAGCCAAGGTTCCCTTTAATGTAAAGCGACTGGTGCTATTTTGTAAACATGTAAAGCTGTAGTGATGTCCAAGTTTCTCATTGTTTCATGGGGTCATCACTGTTCAACATGAATAGTTTGGTAGAGTAAGTTAACAGCTTCCAGCTAGAGAATTTGTATGTTGTTCCACCATGTGCATGAGTAGTGCTATTGGAGTAATAATAATAATAATATGTGAGGAAGTCATAAGGGGAATGATAAGTCCAGTAAGGAGAATTTCAATGTTGATATTTCTATCCACTATGTGACCACATCTTGCATCAAGGATTAAGTCAATTGTCTTTTGTTTAATATCTTCACTATGTTTTTGTTACTTTGATCTAACTACAAATGTTTTGTGGCTTTGATATCTCTGGACAGTTCTTTGCTGCAATATCAACATACAGATTCTCTTCAGTTACAGTATTTCTTTTGGTATGGCCAAGTTGTTAATACCATTAGGTCTGACAGGTTGCAGATGTGAGACCCTCAAAACAAGGAATAAACAAGTAGGATACAACAAAAAAATTTTACTGCCAATAGTAAATGAAATATTCTGATAGAGGAAATTAATGATAACATACTCCATAATGTCAATCATGTAGTTTCTTGGTCACTTCACAGAATTCAGGAGAGAAGTCACATGGGGAGTGCTAGTATTGACTATTTTTGCCAGGTTAATCAGTTGACTAAAAAGTGATCTGATTCCTATTGCTCTTGTTTAAAAGATCTAAAAAGAATTACAAAATTCTACATAGAAAACAGCTTCTTTCCTGTTTGAATAAGTAAACCCAAGATACTATTTTATAAACCTAATAACATATTTGAAATGCAGAATTATAATATAGAATAAAACAGGGATAAGTCTTGGAAAGCGTGTGGAATTATTTTTCACGTTACGAGGTCAAATTCTCTTAATAAAACGAGCTCATCAGAAAATGATTGGAGTGAATTATTTAATTTCAGTTTTCAGTCAATGGAAATTGTATAGTCGCAGTTTTTCGATACCGCTCTTTATAATAATAAAATAATAATAAGGAGCATACTAACCGTTTCCAGTCTGAGTCTGCTTAATTGCTCCAGGACTCTCACCGTTGCCGTTTCCTCACCGTGGCGATTCAGGAAATTGCATTTCCCCAAGTCGACATCGGTGTTACGATGCATCGTACGAAAATGTTAACTAATTCCAGCTCCTTCGGCAAAAAAATTGACCAGGCCGTCATCTTCAAAACATTTAAAGCATATTGTTTTACCACTTTCTTTCGCCTTTTGAAACGGTCGCGCGGAAAGAGAGAAAACTTCCTGCTCTTGTCGAACTTCATGTTCCGCCATCTTGTTTATATAAACGCGCATGACTAGCCCCAGCCTCCCTCGGAAATCGGGCGCCATTTTGAAAACATTATCTGGCAGAGGCTCCCGCTCTTTCGCTCTTCCCATCGTTCCCCGCGCTCCCATTTTCTCTTTTACTGTTCTTTACTGATAGGAGCCTCTGCGGAGGAGAGAGCCTGAAGAGGGAATAATAACAGAAAACAGAACTAAATCCGTCGCATTAGGGGTTCAAAACATTGTGTGTCCTTGCGACTCAAAGAACAAGTGCAGAGAATTTCAAATGAATACTTCTCCTCTGAAAAGGCCTACACGCAAATGTTTACATGCTTATTATGCGATGGATAAGATATGCAAGTTTTGCTGTGGATTTCATGTGAATAACTCACTCATCAAAAGACTTGGTGCCAAGAAATCTGTAGGAGTTCACTTGTTTGGGAACGCACGCGTTCGGTGCATGCGTGAAAAACGAGGTGGTGAGTGAAGCGAGCTGGCGAGTAAACTGGGGTGAGAATGGAAGGTAGTTTGCATTCTCAACCCAGTTTTCTCGTCAGTTCGCTCCAATCGCTCGCTGCCTCATCCTTTGCGCCTTACCTGCTCGTGTGAGAACCAGAATAAGTGTGACCATACACCACACTGTCAGCCGTTTGGCTTCGAGTTTGGCAAGCTTGTTGTCTGGGTTTCTCTACAATGGCCAAGTCGAGGCCAA